>SSHR01000212.1:0-77373 GCA_006518225.1 Fusarium neocosmosporiellum | reverse complement strand
CCCAATCCCCAAGCCTTACTTGTAGCCTCGTCCCCAGACTGAACCGCATTGACAGTCACTCTTGCCACTTCTCACTGATACTTTCCCTTCTTTTCATCTACCAGATATCAATCATCAAATGTCTCATGAACCAGGTGAGGGAGACATAGGGGACTCGCATGGCCGAGGACCTCCTTCGTCGGATCCCACTCGCCAATGGCTCCCTTCTAGCATGGTCAGTGGCTCGATGGTTCCCGGGCCATGTTTTGGACTCGGAATCGGACGGGGGGGTTGGCCGAGCCATCCCAGCAGCGTACAGCCTCATCCGCCATCACCCTGGACTGGGTACTCCCTCCCGCCTATTGCAAGGGAAGGGAGGGATGGTCAAAGGTTTCGAAGCGAATATGATATTCCTAGCGAGACAGAAAATAACCGCATAATCTCGCAACTGCGGCTCGATGTTGAATACGAGAGGGGTCGCAGGTTGCTGTGCGAGACGCGATTCCAGGAACATCACCGGAGGCTCGCAAGGCAGAGAGTCCTGTATGAGAGTCATCTAGAACGTCGTACGCAGGAGCAGAGCGCAGATCTCAAGAGTCGGTTCGACGAGAAAGAGAAGAAGCTCAGGCATGAGCTCGAGGAGAGAAACAAAGAGGTGGCCGAGCGCACCAGACAGTGGAGGAAGGCTGCCGGAGAGCTCAACAAACTCCGAGCCTCGGCGCAAGGCTTCTACCAGATCACGGACGATTACATGGTGGGGCTTATCGTCAGGCTCAGGTTCTCGATCCGGAACTTTGCTCTTCAGCACTTTGAGAGCAAGCCGCCAAAGTTCACCTTGTGGGCAAAAATACCACACTACCTGGGCCATCTCAGAGCGATTATCCCAGGCAAGGAAGCGGAGATTAATGGTGCGCTGCGCTCGGAGAGAAGTTACCAAATCATTCAAACTCTCGTCTGGAGAGTCCTTGTGGCAGAGATCTTTAACAGATTCACCTGGGTTGGCGGCAAGACAAGTGAAAGTTTCAAGCATCTCCGAACCAAGTTGGAGCCTGGTAAGTCCAACACACTTCTTGATCTCGAGCTACCCTAACAAAACCTGCTGCAGCACGGAACAGCGACTCCCACGGGATGGAGAGACCAGAGCCCGAAGCAGAGCGAAAGTTTCAGACCTGGAGCGCAACGACGGTAGGGCTCCTCCTGGACGCCCAGAGCCCAAAGGAGCAGTCTCAGGCTCGAAAGGATATGGAGGAAGAGGGGTCCCGTATCGTCGACTGTCTACTGAACACTCTCGACGCCATGGTCAAATTTCAGGAACAAGACGTGACAGACGAGCTCTCCAGCATCGTCAGCGAGGCGTTTGCGGTGGGCAAAGAGATCAGCAGGCAGGTTGCGCGCATCACTTGGACGTTTGATTTCGAGAGTGGACACGAGACGCTAGCGTTTGACGCAGAGACGATGGAGCTGGAGACGGGGGATCGTATGACGAAACCCCAGGTGGTGAACTGGGTTGTTGCTCCGGGGGTGATTAAAAGGGGCAAGTCGACGGGCGAGGGGTTCAATCATGAGGAGATGCTTCTCAAGAGGATAGTTAGTTGTGACGAGTAGATGTTGGACACCTTCCAGCTTGTCTTCTTCTTGTTTTGTTGTTGTGATTTAGTTGTCAGGTATTCAATGAGGGCAGTTCAGTTCAATTCAGTATTCACCCTGAATGAGGGTGACTTGTGGGGAATAACGTCTTTCAATCTGCATTTCTGCTTCTGTAGCTTGACCGACTTGGCTTGCAGTGGATTGGGTGAAAGCAGTGTGTTGAGGCGTGGCCATTCTTAGGTGAAGAGGTATTTGCCTCGTCCCTCTTTACGACTTTGGCAATGAATATCTGCATAGCATGATGGCGACTAATGATATACCAGTGTAGCGTTGATATCACATTCGAACTTGTTGCTTCATGCTCTGACTGCACCACCTAGGGATATTGCCTACCCGGTAGCTGTGTGCAACACACCTTGCTGTGGATAACTGTAAGGGAATGTGTTCATGATACATCTTAATGAATAATGTGCTGAACTTGCCTTTGATCAGTTCTTCTCCTGAGTGACATAACTTAACACCAAAGCATAACTGCTTTGAGCTGCAGTCAGCTGCATCATCATTGACATTCTTTACTCAGGATATCCCTGCAGGCGCTAGAGCTAAGGTAATCCTTAGTAGTTGCTTAGTGGAGTGACGTCGCGGGCATTCACAGCCACACACGCCACAAGGCAGACCCCTCATTAGAAGGAACAAAGCCTGGGGCACCTTCTTCGACCTTCTAGTGCACACACGAGCAGAGCAGAGCAGAGCACAGCACCAGAGCCTTCCCATCTGCAGCTGCAGAAGCACCACCACCCAAAACCTACCATCTCCTCCTCAACATCCGACATTCTCCTATTGCCAAGTATCAACCTATCTCCAGCGGCCTCATCTCTTCCTTCTCGCCTCGGCCCACCTACTCCAACCATGAGTACTCCTAGAGAGCGCCGCATCATAAAGGAGCTCAAGGACATCCAGGCCGATCATGACAGCTCAGGCGTGATTGCGACCCCCGTCGCTGATGGCAACCTCGTTCACCTAAAGGGCACCTTTCCCGCTCCCCCCGACACTCCCTACGCAGGCGGCACCTATCAGGTCGATATCCAGATCCCCGACCAGTATCCTTTCAAGTCTCCTATAATACGATTCGATACCAAGATCTGGCATCCCAACATCAGCAGCCAGACTGTATGTCCTTGAACCGGAGCTTACCTGGGACCCATTGCTGACTGTTGCTTCTGCAGGGCGCCATCTGTCTCGACACCCTCGGCTCCAACTGGTCTCCCGTCCAGACCATCAAGACCGCCCTGCTCTCCCTCCGAATGCTCCTCGAGTTCCCGAACCCCAAGGACCCGCAAGACGCAGAGGTGGCAAACATGATGCTCAAGGACCCCGAGCGCTTCGCCCTTATGGCTCACGAGTGGGCTGTTAAGCACGCTGGTGCCCCGCGACAGGATATTGATCTGAGCAAGTGGAGGAAAGAGGGTTCCACTACTACCAATGAGAATGATAACAGCAGGTATGTGGACGGAATATGCGCAGCTTGGACGGCGGGAGACGTCTCGTATTAACTGCGGGACAGGTATATGGGCTACAACAGGGACCTCGTCGATCGCTTCGTCAACATGGGATTCGCCCTCGACGCCGTGACCGAAGCCTTTATGTTCTTTGGTATCGACCAGAACAACGGACAAGATTACGAGCTGGAGGAAGCATACATGGGAGACATCACGGCCCGCCTGCTGGGGGAGCAATGAGGCTCCCAGCGACACGACCGAATACGGAGACAGCGAACACGGGATAGTTACGAATTTTTTGCATGGTATGGGGAGTTTGAATGAGGTCTTGTTTTTTTTTTTTTTTTTTCATATGGTAACTTTTTTTCGTCTTCTTTTGCTGGCATAGACTGGGTGAATTGAATGACAGCGCTGGAACCGATGCCGTAAGGTACTTGTACGTTAGACCCGCGTGCAAGAGGAGGAAAACCACGCAGCGAATGATTTGTTTGTGCATCTTGTGATGCATTCTTTTGGGCGTCTGAATTGGAGACTGTCCCCTCACTGCTCAGCGAGACATCTCCAGCTCACGTGTACTTCTAGCCCCAGCCAGGCTGCCCCATGATATCATCATGTGTAGCTCAGAAACACTTTTCAGCATTGGACCTATGTTCGCAGCGTAAATGTGACATTGTATGGCGCGCTGCATGCAGGCAGTGGATTATGTATGGCACGCATTCGCCTGCGAAAAAGATAACACCAAGGGGCCCATCCACAATCTAGCGCCAGCCAGACCGTCCTTCTCTATCAGGTAGGTACGAAAAATCATGGAACATAATGCAGATAGCCCTCCGTGAGCGAGTCCTCAGCTGACCGTACTGGGCTCTCTACTAAGCTCACTTGAACACTCCCTCTCACACCCATCTCACAGGATTCTCGCATTCCTCACAGGCGACTCCATTGGCTAGAGCCAACAGTGAGACTCATCATGGCTGCCGCATTATAGCAGATCCCGACGGACAAACTCGTTGTACAGAGCCTTGCCCAGACCAGCGGGAGAGCGCTCAACAATGACGCCGGCGTCCTCGAGGGCCTTGATCTTGGTGTCGGCACCACCCTTGCCGCCGGAAACGATGGCACCGGCGTGACCCATTCGTCGGCCGGGGGGAGCAGAGATACCGGCGATGAAGCTGACGACGGGCTTGCCGCCCTGGACGGTGTTGGCCTGCTTGAGGAACTCGGCGGCGTCCTCCTCGGCGGAACCACCAATCTCACCAATCATGATGATACCGTCGGTGTCGGGGTCCTCGGTGAAGACCTTGAGGCAGTCGATAAAGTTGGTGCCGCTGAAGGGGTCACCACCAATGCCGACAACGAGGGACTGACCCAGACCGGCCTGTGTAGTCTGGTTGACGGCCTCGTAGGTCAGGGTACCGGAGCGGGAGACGATACCGATGCGGCCGCGCTTGTGGATGAAGCCGGGCATGATACCAATCTTGCACTGTTCGGGGGCGATGATGCCGGGGCAGTTGGGGCCGACGAGGCGGGTCTTGTTTTGCGACTTGAGCATGTCGGTGATGCGAACCATGTCTGGGAAGTGGGCCCACGTTAGACCACCACCACCAATTTGAAGTGTCATCAGGGTGAAAACGTACCATGCTGGGGAATACCCTCAGTGATGCAGACGACGAGAGGGATCTCGGCCTCGAGGGCCTCCTCGATACCGGCGGCGGCAACGGGAGGACTGTGAATTTTTGTTAGGTCTCGTTGACATTGGTCCCCACCAGATAGACATACGGGACGAAGAGGGCGGTCGCAGTGGCGCCAGTCTCCTTGACGGCTTCCGACACATTCTTGAAGACGGGGAGGTCGAGATGAGTCGTGCCAGCCTTCTTGGGGTTCGTTCCACCAACGACCTTGGTACCTATTGACGGCGAGAGTCAGCCTCAAAAGCGCACCCCTGTCACATGCATCATGACATGTGTCGTAGCATTGATGTAGCGAGGACCGTACCGTATTCGATAGCTTGTTGCGCGTGGAAGCTACGTCACCCGATTAGTTTTGAATGGCCCCAAAAAATGTGTGCACATTGGCAAAAAACTACTCACGTTCCCTGCTTTCCGGTGAAGCCCTGGTAGATGACCTTGGTGTCGCTGTTGATGCGCAGGTTGTTGATGGTCTTGGCGTACTGAGACGACGAGTAGGCACGGCGGCCGACATTGCGCAGCGCAGAGGCGCGGGTGGCTCTGGAAAAGGACTGCATGATTGGAATGTGTATTATGAGGGGAGGGAACGAGGTGAGAAGACGCCGCTGGTGCAACGTCAGAAGCAAAAGCAAGGGCGGGCGTGTGGTGGTTGGTTTTGAAGAGGGGAGCTGTTGGGGAGGAAAACTGTCGATGTCTACTAAGGAGCTTTGCCCTTCGGGAGAGAGTGAGTGCTCTCTCGTATCAAGATTATCCCGTGGCCGGGACGCAACGGCCTAAGCCCAAAAGGGCCGACCTTGTTCACCTGCACCTGCGTTGCGCTACGGGTGGTCACGGAGGAATTGTGCCGAGAGTCGGCAGACGGCTACTATTTGATCCGACCGTTGCCGTCTTTCAGACCACTCACGAGTGCCGGTGCGGCGCTTGCCCTTACCTCGAAACCCTCGCCGAGCGTCTCCAGCGCGGCTAATCACGGGTCCTTCGGTGAAGCTTGACACTGCACGAGCCTGCGTCATTGGGCGTCGTTTTTTCTTTTTGATTCGTGTGGGGAGCCCACAGGGCCCTTTTCTGCACTGGACATGCAAGTCCGGTGCTCATCAAGTTAATTGAAGTCCAGCAAAAAATCACTTCCGGAGTGAAAAAAATCGAATTGCGGACAATGAGAGCCCGACCCCGTGGATGTGTGAGCGGCATGGATTTGAAACTGCCGAAGAAAAAAAAAAAGCACCTGATCTGATCTACCGAGAATGCCTGTTTTACATCTTCCTGATCTCGAAAGAATCCCTGCCACAAAATACCGCCTTTCACGTAAACCCCAAGACGGCTGGGAGAAAAAGAAAAAAAGTTCCTGGTAAATGGAAACACTTGACTGAAGAAACCGAGGCTTCACCACTGCCTTGGTCCCCTAGATGCCTCGGTACGGCACTTGCTGTCGGTTGAGCGTCTACCGAAGTTCGGCTGGGTCAATTGAGGCCGAGAGACCCTTTTTTGCTTGTGCTTACGTCAATGAGGTTTTGCGCGCAACATTTCGAACTTGTGCGCCAATTGACTGGACCTCAATTGCAGCCATTGTCTTTGATCTTAAAAGATCTTTTTGATGCTCCAGCCGACTGCCAGAACCCTCGCAGCGAGGTAACAGGCAACGGCTAGTGCATACGACAGACCTGCAAACGCGATGAGAGCTTTCCAGCCTGCATCACCGCGATTACCAGCCTCGAGGATTGCTCCTGCGATGGGTAGGCTACTGAGAGTTCCGAAGCTGGCCACCATGAAGGCTGTAGAGACGAAGCGACCGTAGTCTCTTGGGTCGCAGAGTTGTCCGAGACAGACTGGAGCCAAACCCAGGTTGCTGCCGCTCGCAAAGCCAAAGACGACCGCGAAGGCGATCAGCATTGACTTGGAGTCTCCAGCGGGCAACCACAGCCCGAACACGGAAATGCTGCACAGCACAATCGTGATGACGATCACATTGAACCGGCCAAGCTTATCTGCAAGGAAACCTGGTAGAAATCGGCCAACCAGAGAACCCGCATTGAGGATCGAGAGAAGCGTGTAAGAGTCGGTCGTGTGGCCCGAATCCCTCCCAGCATAGGACACAATGTACGTCAACGGCACAAAGAGTCCCCATTCCATAAAAAAGATTCCAAATGCCGACAAGGTAAACTTGAGGTCCTTGAACATGGTAAGGTCAGGCCATACCGAGGTGATCTTGTCCTGCGGCGGCAGACGCGACCGCATGAAGACGGTTGCTGGCACGGCGAGGCCCAGCAGGATGAACCCGAGGATGCGGGTCGTCCAGGCGAAGCCCACGCTCGGGAGGAGCTTCTGCAGCATGATTGGAAAGACAATGCCTCCGATTGAGCCTGCGGTGATGGCGATGCCAGTTGCGAAACCGCGTTTGGCGTCGAAGAAGTGCGCAATTGATGCGTAGGCAGGTGAATTGAGGAGTGCCCCTCCCAGACCTCCCATGACTGAGTACGAAAGAATGATCTGATAGAACCCTTGACAAAACTTAGACCTTGCATTCATCCATTGGAGTTTGAGACTCACCTTCGCAGACGCTCAGAATCAAGAGGCTGCTCCCAATGAGCACGCCGCCCGCAGCGACCATGAGCCGAGGGCCATACTTGTCAAAGACAGGGCCGACCTGGATACCAACGAAAAAGACAATGAACAGATAGAGACTAAAGATCCAGCCAATCTCGGACGACGAGTAGTTGCGTAGCTGGTTCTGGGAAAAGTACGACTCAAAGACGGCGGCAGTGTTGATGAGACCAAACACGGAGAGCATGGCGCAAAATGAACCAAAGACGACCAGCCACGCCTGGAGCCCGCCCTCGGGAAATTCGAGGTCGGTTGCGTTGCTGGTGGACGCCGTGTCGGCGGTGCCCGAGTCTCCTATGGCCCCGTACCGGAGGGGGCCGGCCTTTTCGGGGTCATGGTCGGGGTTGCTGTGACTTTTTTCGGTCACGGTGGTTTGGATAGGCTCGGTCGGCGCAGGGCCGACGGCACTATGGTTTTTTAGGCAGGTTTCCTCTGCATTGTGTGCAAGAGTCATAGGTAGGAGGGGATTCCTCAATAGATAAGTTATGTTTGTGGGCAACTTGTTTCAAGTTGGTACGTGTATCACAGCTGGGAGAGATGGGAGAGGAAGAGAAATTGAACAGGTCAAAGCGAGGAGGGGTGGGAGAATTTATGCCCCATGTCCCCATCGGGTAATAGTCTAGATGCCGAAGTCGGGTAACAATTGAGCGATCGGTGGGGAGGGTTGCGGAAGCGGCTTGCAGGCTTGGCAGGCTACTATCTACACCGAGTTCTTGAATCCCTGTGTCTTGTTACTGAACAAAGTGATTCATCACCACGAGCCAGTTCAAACTTGCTATGCCGTAGAGCGCCGTAGGCTTTCTCGTTGACAGGAATGGGTTACAATAGTTAAAGGTAGTTGTCCTGCTCTGACTTGGATCGCCTCTACTTGACTTGAGCAGGTTCAGCTGAACTTGTTGGCTCCGACATGCTAGCCGGATACGGGCTTACTAGTCCAGCCACCACGCCACGGCATTCAATGTTGCCTCCTCGACTCAACCTGAGAAGCGGGAAGGACGAATTATTTCTATTTTGAGAGTTAAAACCACTGTATTTCAGACTCGGCCTTGCAGAAGGGATTCATACAACCTCCTCTAGCAACTACGGGTGAAGAATCTGTCTACAAGTTAGCTAACTTGTCGCATCTAAGTAAGGGGATATAGAACTGTTAACTTATTTTAGATACTTGTCTTAATTATTTGTATTGTAAAGGTTGAGTTGCGTTATCTGTCTCTGAGTGTTTATGAGCCCATAGTTGAGCCGGAGACAACCTTGCACGTCACATGTCTAAGCCCAGGCATAACCGTGTCCATGAGCATTGGAAAGAATTGATGCCTTATAGTCCCTCCTCTTAACAGCAGATATAACTCTGATAATTATTATAGGGCCCTGTTTTCAGCCGTTGATAAACAGTCCTCGAAGCTGGGCCTCGAGACTTCGTGGGTTGTGTAATGATCCAAACAGATGAATTTCTGACGTTGAATGCCATCAATTTCGTCCTCAGGCTCAAGTATCGCATTTATAACCTACCATATTTGAAAAGAGTTTTAGCATTCGGGATGTTAGTAGTTGTCGTGGAACAGACCTATTGTCAGCTCTCTCTTTGCCATTGGTTGTCAGTGTCAGCCTCTTTTGTACTTGAGGGTCATTGAAAACCAGAAAACTATAAGTGCATGGACTATTTGCGCCAAGTATGACGGGCCGATGCCTGTAGGTGATGCTGGCTTGCCCATCACCTCTAATCTCTAATGGTCTAGTCTATAATCTACTCTATAGTAATGCTTCCAAGTCTCCCGTCTATCTACAGGCCATTGCTCCTGCAAGAGAAAACTCCGCTCACATTTCCTTCCTTGAACTGATCGATGATGCCCTGTACACTCACGTATGTACCCAAAGTGAGATACAGGAAGCCAGTCAGGATGATGCCGATGTTCAACATGATTGACAAGTAATCAAGAACAGACTTCCGCGCATTGCCGGCCTTTTGATCTGCGTTCCGCATGCGAAAGTAGGCTAGACCCCAGAAGATGAAGCCAAACCAACAATTGAACAGAGACGACATGACAGACAACACTGGTTCGTATTAGTGTGGGGAGTTATCAGAGTTCACCAGGGGTGCTTACATGACTCAAAGAAAGGGATGATCCCAGAAATGATAAAGGCGAACACCCAACTCAGAAGAAGAACAACTACCCACCAGAACCAGCCTTTGAAGGTGTGCTCGGTGAGGTGACGGGAGTCCTGGAATATCCGAAAGAAGATGAACCGGCCGGTGACAGAGGCGTAAAGGCACCCGACAAATACTATTGTGGGAACCATGAAGGAGTATGACACCTTCTTGTAGACGGTCTCTAGGGCACCAAAGGCTGGGGTCACCATATATTGATTGCCGGTGTACACGTAGATGACGGTGCCGACGACGCTGAATGTGATGATCTCAGCAATCGTACAAACCCACAGTGCTTTAGGAAAGTCTCTAACAAGGTATTAGAATGGAGGATCATGGCAGAGACTGTGACAAGCTTACCGAGGCTCGCGCATCTCTGCAATGAAGCTGGGGAGCGTGAGCTGCCCCATAAATGTGAAGCTCATGTTCAGGAAGGCCGACATTCCCATCACGAGAGTCGTGGTCTTTGGCGTCCAGATGGAAATGATTGGCTCGCCCATTGAAGGATATCCCGCCGGCTCGCCCTGAGCAGCTGTAAATGCCGTGGCCAAGATGACCGAGATGAAGGTGAAGAATGTCGATATGGCGCCAAGCTTGGCCATCATGTCGAATGTGCGTGGTAGAGAGCCCAGCCAACTGATGGCCGTGACGACGATGGCAAAAGCGACTGTGCGGCATGCCCGGATCGGATCGGACTCGGTCATGGTGTTGAGGTAGATGGCGCCGACGAGGATGTGGAGAGCTTGGATGAAGGTGTTGTTGAGGGTGAACATGATCGCTGTGCACCACCACGCCCATTTTTTATTCCAAAAGAGTATCTGGCCGATATCGCAGATATCTCTAACCTCGGGGTGTCGTAGACAGAACTCCCAGAGAATCAAGCTCGTGTATAACACAAGACCGGCAATCACGGCTGTGAGGATCAAGCCAGGGACGAGACCGAGCAAGCTGTACGACCAGGGAAAGCTCATGATGGAGAGCGTAATGTACTCGCTGAACAACAGCCCGGCCGTCTTTTGCCAAGAGCAAGTCCGGTACTGGATGGTGTTGCCCACTTTGGAGACGAGCTCCTTGTCCACGAGGTCAACGGTCTGGCTGTCGCTGTCGCGGATGGTCTTGAGTAGATTGTCGGCGGGGAGCGGTTCGATGCGCGGGCCGATCACGAGGTTTCTTCCCCCAAAGGCGGATGCAAGCCAGGATGAGGATCTTGGTGGGCTTGCATTCTCGAGATCTGGGTGGATGGGCTTGGAAGACATGAGGGAGTCTATGGGGTATCAAGGAGGGGAGGAGCGCCGTGGATGCCGAGTAAGAGCTGAAAGAGAGAATATGAAGTGAAAAGAAGGATTGGGGTACGTGAGAGTAGAGTAGATATAGAAAATGAAGTAGAATCAATGGAGAGCGTTGCAAACTTGTGTCCTCAATTGACCATGGATCCTACCTGCCTGCCCACCACACCGGGGCGTCCATCCACAGATGCCAATGGCCCGCTATAGAATGTTCTTTCCTTCTCAAATCCCCAGCCCGGGTAACGTGCAAGGTAATGCCCTCATTGAATGCTCCTTGCGGGGATGGCGACTTCCACGGTTCTACGGCGCCGGCGCCACCGAACTCCAGCTCGGCCAAGGCGGATGGCACACCCTTGGACTCAGTTCGTGGTGGCAAGATCGCACAGCGATGATGTGTGTGGTTCATAATTGCAGGTGAAACGAGTCAGGAGCAAAAAGGTCTTTAAGGTCATTTCGATGTTTGGCTGAAGTAGCAACGTTACGTGACAGAAGTGAATCGACCCATGCCTTAACAGGTAGTTGATGGGAATCCTCTAACTTCCCGTTCCATCTTGAGATGATGCAGTGGCGCGGTATCAAGGCTGCTATTCAAAACGACCCGCTTCAAGGTGACTTCAAGTCCAAATTCATATCATCTAGATAGGCCATCGAAATGGGTTCATCGAATCACGCAATTCACCGTCCAGAGGCGTGCGCCACAGACTGGCCTGTCCGAGGATGGATTAAGGTGTGCGCTTGTAAGTTGCGAGGTGAGCCAGCGATTTAAGCTTACATCTAGACTATAAAACTTCTTTTCCTAGTGTAATCGCGATGGCCGGGAATAGCTATCGAGAAGCTTTAAAAAACGGCAGAGCCGACCGTCTGAATAACGCTGTAATGTGTTGTCTCATCCCCGAATACAAGGCTTGCAATCACTTCATGACGATGGGTATGATAGTGGACTGTGTTTGGCGAAAATAAAAACGACATCGAGTTAAACGAATACTGAGATGGCTTTTTACTTCTAGGAAAGACTATTAAGGCAGTTGTTTCTTACTTGAGAAGTCTTGATTAGACTGCAATGGATGATCAGGTGTGTTAACGTTCCCTAGCAGCCTAGATTATGAGCGCCAAGGGTGAAGCTTTGTCGAAGAATCTAAACAAATTTCTATTCCTGAGGGGCATTAGTCGTCTCACTGACACTGAAGTCGGAAATGTAGGTGATTTGCAGAATCCATTTGGATGAGGCTTGAAAGAAACAGGAGACTCCTCGAAAACTTTGACTTGGGAGTCAACTTAGCCTCTCTTGGCGACGAAACTGGCTTGCTAGAATGGCGAATGGTAGAGTTGAAATGCAGGGCATATTTAGATTGCCGTTCAGCCTGGGGCTTGAGGGTGTCTTGCACTGCCTGCTTGGGCTGTAGCCAGAATAGCCCAAGCCGGATAGGAGGAACCAAGGAAGACAAGCCAGTCGGGCGTCTGATGGGCTGTGCCACGTCAGAGACTGTGTTCGTAAGTCACCCAACGCAACAAGGCTCTGCTGCAAGGCATTCTGTCAGGCGGAATATGTGCCCAACTTCAATCACGTGCAGTGCGTTCTGCTTTCATCATCTCAGCTAGCACCCCAGCTTGATCTAATTTGCACCTCTTGTGTCAAGACATTTTCGAGCACCGACTCAAGATGAGCGACATCCAAGAGGGGTGCGTCTGTATTAAGCCAGACGTAACAGTCCTTGAGACGTGCCTACGCTGCGGCAATTCAGTCAGTCTCGAAGACTTACGACAGCGAGCCGTCGATATCTACGATAGAGAAGACCAACCAATTGAGGATCCTACTCTACCCCGATGTCACCTTCCTATGCAAGACTTGAGGTGCTGCTTGAGACTACTACTTCTGAACGGTGGCACGGGTTACGTCTTGAGCGGCACATTCGAATGCGCTTGGATTCACCGTGTGAGGCCGTACGAGGCAGTTTCCTACGTTTGGGGAGGCGAAGATGGCGACTATACCAAGTCCGAATTCATCGTTATCAACGGCAAAGTTTTCCCAATCACCAAGAATTGCGCCGCTGTGCTTCGCAAGATTCGAAAACGAAGCGAAACCAGAGTCGTTTGGATCGACTCTCTTTGCATCAACCAAAATGATGTCAAGGAGAGGTCGGCTCAAGTCCGCCAGATGGGTAAAATCTTTTCAGGAGCGCAGAAGGTCCACATCTACCTTGGCAACAATGTTGACGACATGACTGCTTCAGATGCTTTTGATGTGCTTGATTCAATGGGAAGCCTGGACAGGTTCGACACAAGTCTTCGTAGGGATGGGGGGAGGGAGGCACTCAAGACCTTGTTCTCCCAGACTTACTTTTCTCGCATGTGGATTATACAAGAAGTTCTTCTCGCAAAGACCGCTGAGCTGCACTGGGGAACAACCGAAATTCGATGGCAGACGTTGAGCGAAGACCACCTGAATGTAATCGAGAAGTACGGCATCGGATATTATATCCCTAAGTGGATGCGAATTCGGGCAACCACGAAGAATTTCCGGAAATCCGAGACCCTGGGTGAATTGTTGTTCAGCGCCATGGACAGCACCGCGAGCAACGATAGGGATAAGGTTTATGGGATCTACGGACTATTATTCGACGCAGAGGAAGAGGGCCTCACTGTAGATTACAGTCTATCAGTGAGGCAAGTTTTCACGAACATGGCTGTTCATTTGATCAAAAAGCACAACGCTTTGCAGGCTGTCTTGCGACATGCTAGCTGCGACCGCGCCCGCCTGGTTGGCGACGAGCGGCTCCCTTCTTGGGTCCCAGACTTTCGATCAAAATCCATGCGGAAAGGCGTCTCGGTTTCTTGTGGCCTGGATATTCGCTCCAGTCTAACACCTGAGGAAGCGGTCTCCAGTTGTGGGCAGGATGAACTATGTCTTCGAGGGCACAGATTGACAGTATTCAGAGACAGATGCTCATGTACCAGAAGTTTCAGAAACGAATGCTCATGTTTCAGAAACGATTGCTTACGTTTCAGAGAACATCGCAGAGTCGTTGAATGGAGGAAGGCTGGGGAACAGAAGCGCGAATGCGAAATTCGAGGAGAGTGCCCAGTCCTCTTCAACCCTGGAAAACACGCCCTTTTCTGGATGCCCAATGGACTGCTCCTTCAGCTGGAAAGACATCGAACCATGGAAGGCACATACAAATTCCTAGGAGAGTGTACTTTGGAATTTTTAGGCCCTCTTCCCGCCATTGTCGTTCATAATCGCGAAAGATCCTTTGCGGACGCTATGTTTAGCAGCCCTGGCTCAGAACTGCACGAATTCAAGTTTCTCTGGAAAGTCTACGCGTCTTTTGGGGCCATTTTGCCGGATGAACCGCCGCTTCAGTCTGGGTTCGTATCCGTCATCGACAGGCTTAGGGGTATGGGACTGGTAAACGCCGACAAAGCACTCAACATTGACAAAGCATTCAACGAGTACCGAGATTTCTGCCTGAAAGACCCTAGGGGCAAGACTTATTTGGAAAATGTCAATCAGAAGCAGCTGTCCGCTACGATACACTGGATACTCGGCCCAGGTAGTCCAAAAGGGCCTAGTGGCCGAAGAATGTTCAGCCGAAGAGATAAACTAGAACCTGACATCAGCATGATGTTCGACTTCGAGGACTTCTGGGAGAGCCAAGAGACATGGAAGGTTCTTCACAGGTTGGACAGAGTCTTGAAACCCCCAGGCGGACACAACATCCAACATATCAACGAGCTTTGTCTGTCTTGGCTTATACACTACGAGAATGCTGAGAACCTACTTCGTCAATTATCGGGGGGAGTTGATGGAGATATGACTCCGAGACAGAAGTTTCTGATAGAGCTGGAAGCTTGGGAGAGGACAACAGAGGAGCTTTCAAAAACCTTGCAATGGGCCGAAGGGCGCTTTTGGCCGTTTGAGAGCCTCCCTTGGGCTGACGAATGGGACTTTAATCAAAGTCGTCGAACAGGAGACAAGGAACCGATGGCTGGTTGGGTGATCAAGAATAACTTCAAGCATATTCGGCTCAACCTTGATCGACCTGCAACCTACCAGGGAGATATGAAAGTTAAGCACATCTTAAGGCCATGGGGTGAGGAATGGTATAGAATGATTCGGTCAATCCCGCAACTTTCGACCGTTGGGGCCCAATTCGGACCGGCGGAGTTACTTCAACTGAAGGAATTGCTTCGATTGGAGGAAAGCTATTTGAGACGTATCGCTTGGATCAAGACTGGCATGCGGATTTTTCAGGCTGAAACTATCACTCTTTTATAGGTTGGCCGCGAGAGCGTTTCTTTCTTTTTCTTTGCTGTTAAAGTGCTCTCACTCGATAAAATCATTATTAAGTATCTATTCTATTACAATCTTTTACGATATTGGGTTTTAATATGAACATAGGTAGATAGTAGTTATATTAGTTACTACCAGTGTCCCGTTTGAGATTCTAGCCGCGACAATTCATATAATTATAATAATTAAAATTAGGTATAAGATAAAGGCCTTTATTCGCAAGGCCTTACTTATTATGCAATTGACATGTGCTTAATAGCCTTAAGGCGTTGTTTAAAATTACCTACCTGTTTTCCAGCCATTGTAGCCGGGCTATACCTTCCTGGTGCTTGCTTGAGCTTCCAACTCGCTCTCAATCTTTGCCCAAAGGCCCTTTGCTCTAAAACCTGATATCCAATAATTTCCCTTCTCGTCCTTTCCGCTTATAGGCCAGCCCTCGGGGAAAGCAGGGTCTTGAACACACTGGATGTAAGATGAACGGAGCGGCTTACCATCCCTTGATTCTACAGCAGCCGCTCCGAAATCAAAGTCAAAGAGTGTAGCCTTTTGCCAGTTGGAGTAGAACAGGTTGTACATGCCGGTATCGCCAAAGAAGATGGGCATGCGTAGCGTTGCGCTGAATTCACGTTGAAGTGCTGCGTAGGCTTCGACCTGTGCACGAGTGCCTTGGCTGTTGATGGCATGTCGGAACTGCAGAGCGAGCCAGCTCAGGGGCTTTGTGAGGATGTCCCGCGCGGGGAGGAGAACCGTTGGGAAACCGAGGGCCATGGAGATGTAGGGGCGGTCGGAGGGGGAGAGGAGGTCTGAGGCGAGGACTTTGCGGAGGGACATTGAGTTTTGGGCGGCGACAGTTGTGGTCGAGTCCTTGCCTAGATGGGATGCGCAGAGACGCGTCCACCAAGCTACAAGGACATCGCCCTCGGTGACGAAGGGGTCTTCGCCTTCGGCAGCGTTCTCGGAAAGCTCGCGGCGGACATTGGCTACCATCTTTTCCCAGAAGACGGCGGGAATGCATACCATCCGAATCTCCTTGGGCCCAGCCAAGCCCATGATGTTACGGAGGGCATAGCCAGCTAGGCCCGCGTTGCCCACTCTCTGGTCGGCGAGCAAGTGAGGCTCAGTCGGATTCCTGCCAAAGTCGGCCAAGAGATCAGTGTCGTGGCCGATTGGCGTTGGGATCTCGTCTTCACGGCCTTGAAGCATCAATGTCCAGCCCTGGACGATGGCCTTCTTGCCCATGGCGTCGAACGCTATGTGCGGCCAGTACAGAGACATGCATGTCTTGTCGCGGAAGGTCGTGACGTGTAATCCTAGTGTTGGACGATCCGTTGTGAGGTAGTCCTCCAAGGAGAGAGTGGCGCCACCGGGGCGAGTCAGATCAGACAAGTCCTCAGGGTCGCCAACGATAGCTGGGCCGGCGAGGTTCTGTGGCTTGGGGATCTTGGAGGCTACGGGATGATCACCGGCGTCCACATCGTGATGGGTATGGGAGAAGGCCACCGCCGGACGTGATGAGCTAAACTCGGCGGGCACATGGTATTCCACTCCACCTTGGGCCTGGATGACGAACGTGAGAGGGACTCATGAGCGTCAGGAGAGATAGAGGACGTACGTTTCTCCTGAGCCGGCCACCCAACTTCCTATATCCCTGGCGATCGACGAGCCTCTCCAAGGAATCACGGAGCTTACCGGGGCTCAGTGCATCATCAAACACAAACAGCGTGTAGACGATAACCTTTTTCCACATAACCCCGTCCTCGAACCAATGCAGGGGGATAATCTTGTCTGTGGGCACCACAGTGGGTGCACTCTGCGAGAGGCCCAGCCATTGAAACATTGCTTTTTCGTTTGAGTCGTATTTTGAGAAAATATTAGTAGGAAGAAAAAAAAAAGATCAACCTTGGGACTCCGAGAAACGGGCGAGGGGAGCAAGACATATGGGAACCGGGCCCGGAGAGCCGGACAGGGACAATTTGGTGGTCCCTGAACGTCGAAGGGGTTCGTCTCGCAATGTCGAATGATGAACTGCCGTGTGGGACCCTAAAATGCAACTCTATGTTGGTTCCTGGGTGTTTGTCAAAGTGCCAGGGTATGGCCCCATGCTTGGGTCGCGTTCCCATAGGCGCGGGACCTAGTCAGTCTCGATAGCCGGAGAGCTTGGATCAAGGGGGCGAGAGAGGCCCTTTTTATGAAGTAGCATCGTGTGTTTTCTAGCTCCGTTTTGCAATCAGGAGATGACAGGGGGAGAAACCTAACGGCTCAACGGTTTCCTCATACGGCAGATGTACGACCCGCTTCGTTTGCATCTTAAACAATGAGCGTGCCCTCGGTTACGCCTCTCCCGTCGGCTTATACTTGGATCCCGCACCTCCATTTCGAGAAACAACAAGCGAATGTGGCTGGCTTGGACACACGACTGCAGCTATGCCTGTTGATAAGGAGCTCTGGGGCCAGTACGCCGGAGGCGCCTTCATGATCATCCTGCGGTTCTTTGCCCGGTGGAAGGTCATTGGCATCGAGAACTTTGCCCTCGAGGATGCCTTGATGGGCGTCGCCCTGGTGACCTACTCGGCCATCACGGCGCTCATCCACCTCATCACGCAGTACGGCAGCACCATCGGCCAGACGCCCGAGTCGGTGTACCTCCTCACGGACGAGCAGGTCGCGAGCTTTGTGATCGGGCAGAAGCTCACGTTTGCCGACTGGCTTATTTATCTTGTCTACATCTGGTCCCTGAAGTCGACGCTGCTGGCCATGTTTGCGAGGTTGGCCAAGGATCTTCCTCGGGAGGAGTTGATTCTCAAGATCGTGATTGGGTACACGGCCTTTGCCTTTGTAGGGGCTGCGATATCGCATATTTGCGTCTGTTTGCCGGTTCACAAGTCGTGGCAAGTGGTGCCGTATCCTGGAGGTAAAGACCGCCCAGTATCTGCCAACTCCAAGTTCATTAGCTGATTGTCTGTCCAGATGCGTGCGCACTACGAAACCTCAACTACTATCTTGTCAGCTTCTTCAATGCCAGCTCCGATGTCGCTATTATCGCCGTTCCCGTCCCCATCATCTTCAAAGCCCGAATCCCCCTGTGGCGTCGCCTCCTCCTCGCCTCGCTCCTCTGCTCGGGTATCTTCGTTATCATCGCCACCATCCTCCGCTCATACTACTCGCTCAAGTCGATCACGCTTCTCCCTGTCGCTTCAGGCTGGACCTCACGCGAGACCTTCGTCGCCGCTGTCGCTGTCAGCATCCCCGGTATCAAGCCTCTGTTTAGCCGCTCGCGCTGGTTCCGGTTCCGTTCCACCGCGGATGACGTCGCCTACTATAATGGAAGTCGGGGAAAGAAGGGAACACACGAATTGGTTACTTTCGGGGGGTCTGGTCAGCGTGGTAGGACCGACATGGAAGAGGAGGGATCTGCTGACTGGAGAGTCAGTGGGAAGGAGATCAAGGGCACAAGGTTGTCATCGGATGGCAGCGAGGATATAATCTTGTCCAGTAGAGATGAGCGAGGAATGCCATCGGTATATGTAACAAAAAGTTACACGCTCTCATCTGAACAGAGAGCTAGTTCTAGTTGAGAATAAATAAACGATTGGACATGATTACTACCCTGCGCCTCTACATGCGTTCATTCTATATCAAACCTTTATTTCCCAGCCCCTTAGGTAATCCTTCCTAATGAACCATCTACTTTAGCAACCCAACTTTGGACTTTATCTAACTAAAGAGAACGCAAATCAAAGCCAAGAGACCCAAGACCCCACCCCATCCCGTCAAGCTTGCACTGTTCTTCTCTCAAAAACTTCACAATACCAAGATGCAACTCCTTCCTAGCCAACTCAATAGCTCTCGAATACCCCGTGACAAGGTCTGGTATCGCTCCCTTGCTAAGGAGGAATCGTAGCATCTCCATCCTGCCATGCTCAGCTGCTCCCTCCAGTGCCGTGCGGCCCTCGTCAGTAGCTCCTGGTGCATTGATGTCGGCTCCTTTTTCAAGTAGGAGCCTCACGAGTTGTATGTTCCCCCGAATTGCGGCGCCTTGCAGAGCGGTAACTCCGCCAACTTGGGCCGGGGGCGCGTTCATATCCGCACCCCGAGCAAGAAGAAGCTTGACAACCTCCATGTTTAGCTTTTTGGCGGACACAGCGCCTTGAAGAGCGGCCCGACCGTACCATTCTGCAGCGGGAGCATTGATATCTGCCTTCTGGTTCAGCAGGAATTCGACAATGCCAAGATCTGGATCATGGGAAGATGAGGCAAGTTGAAGTGGAGTGTGAGGAAAGTAGGGCTCTTGGTCCGCAAAAACACCCATTACAAAACCAGAGGAGTCGACATGGCTAAAAAGCATGTGTTTCATGGGCTCCCTATCCTCATCAATGTTATTAAGTCGGACTGGACTTGGTGAGCGCGTCTCGGAGATCAGTGTTGTAGGACACCCATTGATATTTGCGCCGTGTTGCAGTAAAGACTGAATAGCACCCGAGTCTTTCTTCAAGACCGCTAGCTGAATCGGTGTCAATCCCTCGTATTTGTTCTCGATTCGTGCCTCAGCCTGGAGCGCCAGTTCCAGACAGTCCAGTTGACCCGCATTTATCAACCCATGGAGAAGAAAACTGTTTGTGCTGTTGAGGCGATTGACTGGTGCACCAAGAGCAAGAAGGTTCCGAAAATGCGTGTTGATATCCGCATTATTCTTGCGGGCTTCAAGATTGCCGACAACTACACCTTCAAGGAAAGTGACTCCCGCAGTTGTTGCCTTTGCAGTAACATCACCTCCACAATCAATGAGATAGGCGGCTACCTCCCAATGGCCTTTGGCCAAAGCGGCATAGAGAGCTGATTCCCCATTTGGGTGGTCGCTGCTCGGAGGCAGATTGGGAGCTGCTCCCCGGTTGATGAGGTGCTTTACTAGGGCAAGGTGACCACTCCCTGCGGCGACACTGAGGGCACTTTGTCCTAGTAATCCATAACCATTCATTGGAGTTCCTCTGTCAATACAGGCATCACACTCGAATATGGAACCAACTCCTGCAAATAAAGTGAGGAGGGACTGATGCACCCAGGCCTCATTGTACCCGGCCTCAAGAAGGACGCGAAGTAGTTGGAAGACGCCAAGGGAAACCGATTCTAATGGCACCAAGGGCCGCTCCACGCAATGCTCCAAGAAACTCTCCAAGAAACGCTGCACTGATAGGGCCGTTTCATCGCTGACTTGCGCCCCTGCTTTTACCAAAAGGTAAAGTGTGTCTGCCTCGGACGAACTGAGGTGCATCTTCAATGGGTTGAGATAGTTTCGAAAGGCTACCATCCCAACATCCGGGTCAGTCCTACGTTGCAGAAATGTTCTCGTGGCCGGCAAGTTAGCCGACTCGATCGCTCGACATATGGCTTGTTCCAACTGCGGCGAAGCAACGTCATAAACAAGAGAGACCTTTGAAAGTTCCCGGTTACCCTTCTGCGCGGCTTTGATGAGTTCCCAGCAGACAAATCTAGAGTCGTGCCCCAGGTTGTTTCGTAGGAGTGCATAGATGTCTGGAGATCTGGATACAGGCGAGAAGAGGATTCGATCTGGAATAAGTGCCCCCGCGTCTAGCAGAGTCTGGACCGCGAAGTGGTCGTAGGATCAACGCCCTCAAATATCCCAGTCGATGTAATCTCAACTATGGTTCCGTTCTCACCGTAAGGCTTAGGTCTCTCAAGCCCATCAACATCGCTGTCGGGATAGCCTCGAGCTGCGAAATTCAGGATGTAGTCCTGCAGCGTGTATGCCTTAGTCTGGTTGAGTGTCGCTGTTTCAGCATTATAGAACACAAAGGGGGAATCGGTCCCGTGGAGACCCATAGTGTCATCAAACAGGTAGCTATATGACGTGCCATTCGCTTTCGCGTATCCTCGTCCCAGAGCAGAAGTAGTGCACGTAAAAATCGCTTCTGTTACTGTGAGGGTAATGCGTCGGATCTGGTCGGTATACTCGGATGTGCCGTTGAACAATGGCGGATACAGGATATTGGCAATGTAGTTGACGGTGGATGATGAAGCAAGGGGGAATAAGCGCTGGAGAGCTTGGAGGTATTCCTTGTTGGTGGAGGAAGGCGGAGCAAAACCGAGACCCTCATTGGGGTTGTGGCCGATCATGACTCGAACGGATTGGTCGAATCAGCCAAGGTCAAATAAGGCTCTGGGATCATCCCGGACAAAGTCACCATCAATAACAGGACCGTATCCGAAGCTTCCATACGTAGCGTTGCCAATCTGCAGAGCATTTGCGTAGATGATATCCTCAGTTGGCAGCTCGCGGGCTGTGGCGAGACTGCCGATGTTTGCTGCCGCTAGGAACTCCTGAAACAGAGTCTCTTGCTGCTGAAGACTGGGCTTTGGCATCCATCCAGGCGACTGAGGGATGGCCTGTTGGAAAGGTGAGGATCGGTCCTCCCCGCCATAGGCGGTGATTTGATGGATGAGGGAGCCAGCGCCGGCAGAGCCTCCAAAGACTGTTATGCGCAAGTTATCTCCGCCAAAGATGTGGATATTGTTCTGCACCCACTCAAGAGCTATTCGTTGGTCCAGGAAGGCAGCATTCGGCGTGCCGTCTTTTTGAAACATGGGCCCTGATGAGAAGCCAAGGGCGCCTAGTCTGTAGTTGAAGCTGACGTAGATGATGCCGTCCGACGTAAGATTTCTGCTTCTGTAGAGGAGGCCACGGGGTCTACCTCGACCTTTGTCCCCTGAACGTATCCTCCTCCTGCAAAGCGTCAGGATTGGCTCTCATTAGCGGCTGCTGGAGAGGCTCACCGTGTATGTAGACCATGACTGGAGCTGGGGTGGATTTGCCGGCGTTTTCGAAGACCTTCTGCGGGACTATGACGTTGAGGAACAGGCAATCCTCATTTTCACGAGGGTCCCTGTGTTGCAACGTGGAGATGTTGAAGGCCGAGCGCGAGTCTTCCATAACAGCCGTGCTATTTGGGACGACCCCCTTTGTCAAGTATGGCAGCACCCAAGAGAAAGCCTCGGCCATCCAAGCCGGTTGTGCTTGCGGGCAGATGCGTTCATCCAGGCCTGTCTGCACGATAGACCGATTGACGGCTGGGAGTACCGGTGCTCGAAAGCGCAAATCGCCTACAGGAGGTGCAGCATAACGGATATTGGAGAAATTGTAATACCCCCCAATTTGCTACAAGGTGTTAGCTTGTGAAGTCGCAAGGTACCTGTATGAGTGGTGATCATATTGAAGTCAGCGGCGCGATACAGCGCGTACCCAAGATCGACAACAGGGAGCTCCATGGCCGCGACAGATGCCAACAACCTATGTGGGAGGATTGCTGAAGTGGCTCGCATATTTGATTGATGAGAATGTAGACTTGCTATGTTTGACGTGTTTGAAAGCCGTGGCGAGTGGTAATAGACTTACTTTATACACGACGTGAGCCTTTAGAGTGTTACCAACGTCATGGCTCAACAGAAAGAATACGGAAAATAGCTGGCATCCCACTGCCGAGCTTCACCAGCTAGCTGCCAAGCTCGGGTGGCGGCACACTGTATTAGACAGGCGTTCGCCAGTAGTGCATTATTTAACAATGTATAGTTTTAATGCTGGCCTCGTCCTGGAAATTGTGCTCTTTGCTCCCCAGTGAGACACTTAGTGACGACGACAAGAGAAGTGGAAACACGACCGTTACCATTAACAACAATAACTATGAGAAATCTTTTAGCCCCCATCATAGAAGATGAAAACTACTACGTTTCCCTATTGTACGGCATTGGGCTTTAATGCCGTCGCATTGTTATCGCATGTGTTCTTTGATCCTGTCGCTGGTAACTACCCTGTATACTGAGACGTATCATGAAAATCAACAAAAACAAAGAGGAAGAAAGAGGTGTTTACAAGTAAACTGCCACAAGTCTCTTATTGGCTATAGTATTTACCGAAAGAGCACCTTGAGCCACCTGTATACAGATGCCACGATCCACACGATGTTTCACCGACAACCGTATTCAGGAAAAGCACGCCATTGCCTGTTGAGAAAAGATCCAATAAAACAAGTCAAGTTGAAAGAAAAGAAAAGCCCGAAACATGCCCTAGGTCCCTAATCATCGAATTTGACCAAGTTACCATCCACATCCACGTCGTAGTTGTACTCTTGGATCAATTCTACGGCTACGGCAAAGTAGGCCCGGCTGTCTGTTGACATTATGGCGAATATCAGTAAAAGAACTCTGAAGCTCAAGGTATAGTCTGGACAGGACACCTACCAGCGTTTCGAATGGACTGGACCTTGACAGAGTTGTTCCAGCCATAGCCATTCTTCTCATCGTCGGTCGATCCGCCAATCCGCGTGTGCGTGAACTACGAGGAGAGAGAGATTGGTTAGCAGTCAGCTCCAGTACCGACGGATACATGCCAACACACCTCGTGGAGTATAATCATCTCTGGAGTCTGGAAAAGGTCGACGGGGGTGATCTTGTGGTTGTCCCAAAAGTCGCTGAGCCTATTTCTGATCCGCCTGAGCGTGTTCAAGTCTAGCGCCTTGGCAACTCGGTCTGCATCGAAGCTGAGCCTGCGTTTGACCCAGCGCGGGACCTTGAGCGGGTTGAGCATGATGACCTCGGCAGCCTCGTTCTTCCAAGGTCGAGCCCTATGTCTGTACTTGGCCGGGTGGCAACAAGCCTCCATCATAGTTATAAGGCTCTTGTAGAGTCTCCAGCCCTTGAACTCCAAGGCGCAGAGTCCGTCTGGAACCGGAATCTTTTGGATCGTATCGTACCACTTGACATTTTCCGACACGTCCTTGTTGGGTACGATGTGTGAAACATTGCAGCGGATTTCCTAGATAGACGGCGTGAGTCGACCGAATAGATGGATGCGGGAACGCAAGCATGCTCACCACGTCCCACTGGTTCCTCGACGCAAGCCACTCTGCCTGGGTGCCGTGGAACTGATCAATGTTGGCAACGGATAGAAAGTCATCTGGAGGTAGTTGACGGTTAGCTATCGGATCAGGCTCAGGGCATGGGCTAACACTTGCTTGAAATCCTGATAAGTGAGGTAGGGGTTCTGGGCCCAAACAGGCGTATAAACTGTTTCATGATGCGGTTGGGGGCCCGGCCTTGGTTAAGATAGTCCTCAAGCACGGCCATGCCCGACTTTCTGGCCATGTCCTGAGCCTTTTGCGTCCATTGCTGTATCTGGGTGAGTGCCTCGCCCTCTATTCTCCAGTGTCAGAAGCGTGCGCATTATGGAAGGTGTATGCGTCTGGACTTACGGCAACTCTCCGGGTCTACGAACCAACGGGTGTTTTCCTGACCGAGTGCGACCTGGGCCAGGGAGAGCAGGGGGAGAAGCTTTGCGATGAGCATGGCTGTGATGGAGTTGGGGTTGACTGCCTTGGATGATTGCTGTTCATGGGGCGCGAGTCGTGTTGGTTATATACACAAGTGCTGCTTGCGGAACCACAGCCTTGCGGGCTTGTCTATCTTAGTCGAGGCATTGCATATTGAGCATGGTCGTGTAGAGAATAGCCTATACACTGTGTAAGCTTCCGAGACAGGAAACCGGCCCGTTGAGAAACAGGCAAGTTGTGGAAAGAGGAGGGCATAAGGCGGAGGCTGGTTAAATCAAGGGAACCTATTCAAAGATCAAGGTACCGCCTTGCATACCTTTCCAGGCGATAGCCACTTTCAAGAAAGTTATCAGAAAAGCCCTGTGCGTGCCGTCCAGTCTGCTGAGCATAGCCTCGATGGCTTGAGCAAGTTGACGTGAGTGGTTTGAGGGGTGGAATGAGGTTAAGATCCATAACTAGCAGGGCAAAGAAGCTTCCTCCTGCAGCCACTATGACTTTAATTAACTTGAAGGATTCGAGTCATCGATCTTTCTTGAGTGGGGACTAGAAACCCCTGCTCCGCTACTTTGAACTTGGACCCCAGGCAGGCTGCATTTACGGAATACGATCTCACGGCCATTGGTCGGTGGGCGTATCACGTCGTGGCGCAGATGCAGACATGGTGATATCTCGCATTGCATTCCAAAAACGAATACAGTCTTACTATCAGTCTTTTACCTCTCACAGAACGCCAGCAGAAAAACCTCGTATAATCAGCCACATCGGCAATTCATATCCGTTGCCCTGGTCAAGACTTCTAGTTACGTCCATGTCGGCTGGAGAATCACATGATGGGCCTTTCAGCGGGCTGTGTGTAAGCCTCACCTGCTGTACAGTGCGGAATCCTTCCACTCCACAAGCAAATAATAGTTTGGAGTTTCAAGTCTCAGCTGCAAATATGAGTATCAGCGGGATTGGCATCTGTGATGGCCTCGATTACAAAAGGCTCACAGCTCCCTCCAGAGCCAAGCAACCACCATCATCACTTCTCGACACGAAAAAGATCAAGATGCATTGGTACTACCCTTGTCTGTTGGCTCTTCTGTCTGCATCCTCGTCCCTTGGGCAGGATACCACTGCTACCGCTAGTATTAGCGCGACCGCCGTCTTCCGCATCCCTACTATCGCTACAGACTCTGCCACTACTAGCCAGGCTACCTTCGATCCACCTCCTGAGGAGGATATGTAGGCGTTAACCCAGTCCAGTATTACATGGAATAACTGACACTTGTTGAAGGACTGTGACGATTGGAACTGACTCGCAATACCTCACCTCGGAGGTGACTGGCTCTACGACGAATACCCGGGTAAGAACAACCCCATCCCCGCGTCATGATCCCCTCGTGCTAACAAGGGCCAAGTGGATTGCTGATAGCTCCGACTTTGGCACTACCACTGTCACGACAACAGGCACAGATGGGGTAGCTACCGAGACGGCCATCCCCAAGGGCTTCCGCGTATCCCACGATGAAGAGGGCGATATTGTGATCACCTTTAGCAAGTACATCAAAGACCAGCTCGCCGCTCTCGAGTCATCCGTGCCAGTCTGCGGAACAAAGATCAAGCGATGGTGGGATGCCAAGCGCCGCCAGCACCGACAGAAACGACAGATGGACCCATCCTGCTATGCGCTGCGTCCAGAGGCATGGGTAAACAACATCCTTCAGAAGCCTGAACTCATGTACCAGGCGCAGTTTCTCAGCGACGAGTTTGGATACACCACTGGCATGGACATCCCCGGCATGGCTAGAGAGGGCAAGATGGTTACCTTTATCGACCAAGAAAAGTCCAAGGCCATCAACTACGCGGCCATGGACTCGACCAAGGATGGAGGGAAGGCCATGGAGTACGCCAACTCGACGGCAGTCATCACGGCGAGCGCGCTGGGGTACTACCTCGGCGCCGAATCCACTCTGGACAACATGTGGAAGTTCAAGGCCAATCCCGTGCTCGTAATGAAGGTCGAGGCCGATCCTACCGGCTCCACCAAGACAGAACAGCCGGATGAGTGCCCCAACGATGAGACGACTCTCGCCTGCGACGGTGTGCGCTGCATGGGTGACGAGACCTGTAGATGCACCAGGGAGTTTCAGGGCTGCCGATGCCTACCGTCGTCTGACGACAAGGGTGACTTCTTCTTTTTCGAGGGGAACGCGGATGTTGTTGAAGCCATCATGGCACAGCTCAAGCTTGCCAAAGATGTCCCCGACGCCAAGTGCAGCGCCAAGGATGACGATGGGGCTGATAACCTCTCTGCTGTGGACACTGATACATGGTCAAAGTGGGTTCTATTTATTGTTTGCTGGCATTTACTGACTTTGTAGGGTGCTTGACGCGTTCTGCGAGGATAAGGGGTATCTGTCCAACAACTCTTTCAACATATCCAAGAAGGCGTCTGACTATAAGATCGATGGTTACGGGGACTGGACATATTACTTTATGCTTGATGTTGCAAACAATGAAGATTGCTCCGGCTATAGCTGTGACGACGTCTATGGAAAATTCAAGAAGTGTACGTTTATCCATATTATACAAGAGTCTCAGCACTGACGACCTAGGTTCCTACGACTCCCACACCACCTTCAAGTCTGGCAAGCTCACCCTGGAGTGTGGAACCGCCAGCTACCGCATGACAGATGCCAAAGACAACCTGCCGAAGGCGCCCCTCACGCTGCACGGCGACTACTGCTTTGGCAGCGACGATTTCGGCACCCACTTTGACGTCCACCGATCAAACGTCGAGAGATACGCATCCGTGGCCTGCAAGAGCAAGAGTGACAAGCCCATCGTGGCTGGAGACCCAGACTCATTCATCAGGGACACCTCAATCGCGTTCGGCGTCCCATATCACTATGAAGTTAGATGGAGGGAGGGCTGT
The DNA here is from genome assembly GCA_006518225.1 of Fusarium neocosmosporiellum. Classification (NCBI taxonomy): domain Eukaryota; kingdom Fungi; phylum Ascomycota; class Sordariomycetes; order Hypocreales; family Nectriaceae; genus Fusarium; species Fusarium neocosmosporiellum. The sequence continues at coordinate 50,044 of SSHR01000212.1, read as the reverse complement.
ATGCTCGAGTCGGGCAAGACGGAGGTGAAGGCCTCGAACCCGTTTGATGAGTCGGATCCTGGTGACAACAAGTGTAGGGATATTCTCTCGGGTAACTACGACCGGTGCAACAATGGAGGTGTTGGAGGAACGATCAATGCAGGTTGCTTGACGTACGAATTCAGTTTGAAGAGGAACTGAAAGGGTTGAGTGCTGGCTTTGGTTTTCACTTTCATGCTCGATCAGTTATTTGGTTCCATGCTTGCTTTTCCTATCTTCTCTAGCTAAACATTCCATCATTTCATTCCCTAACCCTTGTTGTAGATGCTTCACGGTCGACTGGGGGCACCATATCTCACGTCGTAGACTTGCCGTTCTTCAACCTTAAGATTAATTAATTAAAGGAATCTTAACCTAAGAAAATAATCTTAAGAATAAAAATTAATAGAAGAGGGGAGATTATATTATAACCTAATAAACCTTATATTATATAGGAAGAATAGCCCCTATAATTTCCTTTTATCCCTTAATTTATTATAATATTACTTACCTTTTTAAATATAAGCCCTATTATCCTAAGTATAAGCTACCTAACCGTCATAAGATGCTGGGACGGCCAGTTTAACATCCATGACGGCCAGACCAAACTCTTCGTCAATATCCAGCTCATCGTTCTGGGGTCTCGAGGTGTCCTCTTCGTGGCTGTGCTGGATTTCAGTAGTACTGTGGCTCCCCGACTGTGATGGAGTCCGGATTTCGATACGATGCTGGCCGATGGTATCGATGCCTAGGTCTATTGGATGTCAGATGGTGAAAATCGTTAAAGATCGAATAGACGGCTGAAACTTACCAATAGTAGCTTCAGGATGACTGCCGTCCCTGCAGAGCCTGGAGTATCGGCGGATGGATCTCGCCACACTCTCCTGTCTAACAGCCTTGCCGCAAACATAAAGGACGGACTTGAGACCATTGGCCTCTCGTTCTCGGATCTTGGGTATCAAGATGCTCCATTCCTTTGAACTGATCTTCTTGCAGCCACCGAACTTTGCCTTGAATTGCCTAGGCCTACGGTGGTATTAGATCCAGCCGTTTCTTGTCATGTGCAGGTATGTATACTTACGTGACTTGCAGGTTGTGGTTGCTTTGGAGGAGTTGGATGACCTCCTTGGCGGTTTTGCCCTCGTCCAGGTACCAGCGGTTGACATCTCGCTCGTACAACTTCCAGTCAATTGCCATGTTGAAGGAGGTCAATGGAGATGGATAAGAAAAATGGATGAAAAGGATGAAGGTGGTGAGAATTCGTGAGTTGATTTCAGTGTCTGTGTGGTGCTTGATGGAGGACAATAGCATATTACAGTCGACCAGATGAGGCTCTTTATAATCTACCAGACGGTCTTGGCGTTGCAGTTAAAACACGCATGTCTTCAGTGTAGGCTCTGCGTGGCAAGCATTTATTGGGCCTTTTCGTCAAGGCAACCTACTTGGTTGCCTTTTTTTCTGCACTTTTTACCATCCTGAAGAGGGGTCTTTTGGTCACCCGCTCCTACGACAGGCTGAATTCATGCAGCCAACAAAAGGACTGGAGGGTCTTTTGGGCGCATAAGCCTTGGTACCTGATTGAATGTACCTTTGTTGGGCTCCAGGATGGCCTTTTGGTCGTTTTTCTGGCCTTTTCTAGGGGCGGATTGACGGCGGATCTTGATGAGGTCGGACTTTAGGCTCCTCGAGGGTTACAATTGGGCAGATCCTATGGTATGAATGAATGAGGCGATGTAGAACAATGGGTGGCTTATCTCCGTTGGACTTGAAGGAAGAGACTAGGACAAAAGAACGTGCTGCGACATTACTTGGCAGAGATGGACGCCTGGTGGTGATGACCTCGAATGAGATCTCTACCTCCACGTAGGCACTGAATACCGGAGTTTCATCTTCTAGTGAAAATAACCAAAATAACTAACGGGGGGAGAGGGTGTGCAAAAGGGTCATGGGCAGCCCCTCAGATGATGATTGACACAGTCAAGGCTTTGCGCAGTTTCAGCTGAACAGCGGAGAGGCCCTCACAACCCCATGTCATCACATGACTTTGGGGGCCGAAACAGAAAACCACGATGCGAACATCATCTTACCTTTGCCCCTCTTTCATGCTGACCCCGCAAGCTGTCTTGTTTATTTGAATGCCCTCACTGAAACGCCGGATTGTCTAGTAGTTCGAGCCACCCTACAACACGGATTTACTGCTGCGGGGTTAAATCCAACGCCAAAATGGCCTCACTCAACCTTACCGAACCGCCATTTCCTCTGGGAGACACCGAAGACGAGATCAGACGAGATCCAAAGCTATGTCGTACTTGCTGGAACCTCTACGGCGGCTCGGCTACCACTGCTGTTCCGCTCCCGGGTATTTCGATGCACGAGCACTCTGGCTTTACCAACGCAGCCAGGGCCGCCAAGGAAGGGCATGTCGATAAGGCCCCGACCTGGGCAAGCTCTGGCCGCATAGACTATACATCGTGGCAGATCCAAGTCTACCTCCCCGACATTCCGGAATCGGTGGCATCGGGTTGCGTGTCCTGTTTATTGCTGACAGAGGTCTTGAACAAGTTCACCAACGGGACTTTGGACTTTCAGGACCCCGAGCTTTGGCTGGACATCGTTTTCTGTAAGGGGAATGCAATGGCGGTTAAGCTTCTGAGAGGAGATCCGCCGGATGACTTTGACATGTTCTCGGCTGGGCAGGGAGGGGACTGGGATGTTATCGATGCTTACGAGTTGTACACTTTGCCAGGTGAGTTAGGCCGATTCTGCGTGGACGTGATACTGATTCATGGTGATTAGGCTCTCCGTGCCCGTGGCCAACCATTGGGTCATGCATGACTATTGAGAAACCAGACTGGAGTTTACCGGCAGAGATTGGCGGCCATGCCAGGCACGTCGAGTTGGACCCTGCGTCGGAATTGTCCTTTGACAGGATTAAGAGATGGATCAAAACATGCAAGACGGAACACGCCGTCTGCTCTGAAGCCGAGGCCAAGATAACGCGAGACCTTCCGAAACGAGTCATCGATATTGGTCCTGAGTCGAACGACGGGATCCACGTTTTTGAGCGGGATAATCCCGCCGAGAGGATTGACGAGCCGTACATTGCGCTGTCTCACTGTTGGGGAAAGACTCAGCACTTGGTCTCAAAGAAGGCAACGATTGATGAGCGGAAGAGGAATATCCCGTTTGAGTCTATGGCCAAGACGTTCCAGGATGCAGTCACCATCTCGAGGAAGCTGGGCATTCGCTACATCTGGATCGACTCGCTTTGTATCATTCAAGATGATGGAGACGATTGGGAAACTGAGGCAGCCAAGATGGCTTCCATCTACAATGGGGCAGAACTGGTACTCTCGGCGACTGGCTCGGTGGATGGCAGCGGGGGTTGTCTGTTTAAACGGGATCCATACGTGACGGTTTCTGGAACCTCTCCGGATGGCAAGCCTTGGGAGGTCTATGGTCGAAAGACTATTCAACACGGCGTGTTTGGGTGGAATGTCGAACGCAACATGGCCAAGGGCTCGTCAAATCCCATCGTGGGTACCAGACAGACTGATGTTCAGGATCACCCTTTGATGACTCGAGCTTGGTGTTTCCAGGAGAGGTTGCTGGCGACGCGGATCCTCCACTACACCAAGAACGAGATCGTCTTTGACTGCCTCTCGTCGATGGAGTGCGAGTGCGGAGCGCTGGAAAAGCACGAGGAAGACCCGTTGATCCCCGCTCGTCGCATTATGAAGACGGGACACAAGTACATTACGGGAACCAAGAGCCTGAGGGCTGGTCGGACATGGTTGACTAATCCTCGCGAGGGGGAGGACAAGGAGTTTGATCAACATCATGAACTATGGCGCGACCTGATTGTTCAATACTCCCAGAAGCAGATCACGAAAAGGACAGACGGGTTACCCGCCGTGGCTGGATTGGCTCACGAGTGGCGTAACGGTTTGACGGGCAAGTACCTCGCGGGTCTGTGGGAGAGGGATCTGCTGAATCATTTGCGCTGGATGCCTGATGAGGCGGAACCTGACGAGGAGGGACCCAAGGAGAAGAAACCTGGTGAGGAAGACAAGTACATTGCTCCCAGTTGGAGCTGGCTGAGCGTTCAACGTGGTGTCACCTGGGGCGTCGAGAGCTTCATCGACGACGAGTTCTTTGTCGATGTTGACCTGAGCCGTACCGATTGCCAACCCAAGGGAGAAAAGAACCCACTCGGAGAGGTAACATCGGGCTATATATTCCTCACAGGCCGTGTTATGCCCCTCACCTTCTCCATCAGAGGCAAAACCGTCTGGCTGGAGAAGAAAGGCCATGAGACTAAGAAGGAGTTTGAAAGGCCCGACAGCATGTCTCGGTTGCGTAATCTGCCGGACAAGGTGGTGTACTGTCTCAGATTCTGTCGCCGTCCGACCACGAGGAACGCGTATGACGACGATTCGGCCCTTGTCCTTGTCAAAGCGGATGCGGAGGCCCGCGGGAGCCAGCCGGACGAGGTCCGGGGGCATGAGCATGTCTACCAGCGGGTTGGGTTCATAAGGAATTATATGACCAAGGGTTGGGAGCATGAGCGTGATTCAGAAGAAATAAGCCTGTATGTGATTTGATGCATGGCACAGTTATTGCACAAGATGGGATAATTAGCTGTCATTGGATATACGGATAGAAATAAGAAAAAAAGGTTATGTCCGAGATTTTTCGGTTCACGATATAGCATCATTTCACGAGCCAAGATTTGCCAAGTCACGTCAAAATGGGGGACAATGTCAAACTCAGATCTTGACAGGCCCTAGCAGCTCAATCTGGGGGAACCTGCTTTTATGTGCCCTTGTCCCTGGATCGTGGGTGGACTTTATACTTTGCCTGGGTCTCAGCCATTGGGGCCGGATACTTTGATCTCCGCGTTCAGTCTGTCCCACAATAGGGCCTTTCGCGATACGAGATTGGCAGGGGCAAGTCTTGGCTTTTGAGATCTCGGGATGTCACGCTGTGGGTGATTCTGGAGTTTTTGCTTTTCCCCTGACTTGCTGCCCTGCCGTGTCTGATGTCGATCTTTGGGTCTATGGCGGTAGAGTTGTCTCGGAAATTCTAAGCTTTGCGGCCTCTTTCCTTTGTGTCTAGATGCTGTGATTTGGCTATCGCGCACTAACACGACGATCACCGTCTTGGAGTGAACCCGGGACTCGGTTCAAGTGGGAGGAGTCCTGGTGTCGATCATCAAGATGCAGGACACAGGGGACTAAGACACATGTGCCGCTGTCAAGAATAAAGCTCTTGATCCTCGCAGCTGGAATTTTTCTCTCTGAAGCTTTGTCCCCCGGCGAAACCTTGTTTGGTTGCGGCAAAACAAAACAATGGACAAGGTTCCAGCTCTCACCATTTACAACATGCCACCGAGTCCCCCCAACTGGGACTCGGTGGGCGTCTTTTACGTTACTTTCTGCGCGGTATGGACCACGCTTGTCTTTTCCGGCATGGCATTCTGCCTGGCCAACCGCCACAACCCCATCCTCAGACTGCGAGGCATGCCGCTCTCCTTCTCCGCCATTGCGTTCCTTCACTGCTACTGGGTGCTCGGGCAGATCGTGTACCCCATCGGGGCTACGGTGCCGACGGTCCTGGCGTACGATATTCAATATTTCTTCATGGGCATCTGGTTCCCGCTTGATATCGCTCTTTTCCAGGCTTCCAACACTCGTTTCCTTCATATTGCAAAGCTGCAGAAGCAGTTTACTAGTCCTCACCTGCGGGGCAGCATGGGGTGTAATGGATCTCACAACTCGTGGCTGTGTCGGCTTAGAAACATGAACTATACAAAGAGGATAATGATCTTCATTGGTTTTGGCATGATCTTCCAGGTGAGTATTTGTTTACTAATCATTCTTTCCACAATGCTGACCATTGTTAGGTTCTTCTTACTGTCGGTATGTGGCTGGCCTGCCGCAAGTACCATCCGACCTTTGGTATTCCTGGCACCGAGATCCGTGGGGCGACACTGCCAGAGCAGTTGATCGATTTGGGTCGAGGCTGGGAATGGTGGCCACCTGTTCTCTGGCAGGTCATCTGGACTTGGATTGTGAGTGTGTGTTGGTTAACTGAGTGCTCATCACTGACAACTTTCAGGTCGCTCCTATTCTCATCTGGCGGGCTTGGGGTATCCGTGATACCATGGGGTGGCGGACACAAACTATTGGATGTTGCATCTCCAAGTATGTCTGTCTATCTGCTGTAACAATGGCATTCACTGACAGCCCATCAGCTTGCACGCTACGCCCATGTTCTTGATTGCAAGCTACGTGCCTGCGTTCAACAAGGTCAACATGTATTTTGCTCCGAGTCAATGGCGAGCACACCTCCCCTGCAATCAAACAAGACATCGGGCTCAGAACATTACTGACAACTACAGGATCCACCTCTCTGTCTTCATGTTTGAGATCTTCACCGTCTTTGTCCCTGATTGTCAGGTCATCCGGCAATGGGCGCAGGCCAAGCGTGCCGCAGCGCACAATGCCAGGTGGGAGACCGATTCACAAATCACGACCCTAAGGATGTCGCACTCGACGGAGCGCAAGCATTCTCCTTCTCAGAGTGTCACTGAGAAGAGCCAGACGCTGGATTACTCCGACTCGACCTTGGGAAATCGGCTGTATATCATGAGTGCTCTCAACCAGGTTCTTGATGACAACCCTGGCCCACTTCAGGATTTCTCTGCTCTGAGTGATTTCTCTGGAGAGAACATTGCTTTTCTTACTCGACTTGCGAGGTGGAACGCTTCTTGGTATGCGGAACCCTCCAAGGAGCAGATTCTCGAAGCGTACAACCGCGCTCTTGAGATCTACGCCGACTTTATCAGCCCTCGCGATGCCGAATTCCCCCTCAACCTCTCCTCGCCTGATCTCAAGTACCTCGAAGAAATCTTTGAAAAGGCAACACGCATCCTCTGCGGTGAAGCCCGCGTCAACCCCGTCCTGCCCTTCGAGATGCCTTCTTCCGCAGGATCGGGATCAAGCCGTTCGCCAACACTCACAAGCCGAGCCCGCTACACTGGCGACGTCCTCGAGACCTTTGGGCCTACAGTCTTTGACTCTGCAGAGAGCCACGTCAAGTATCTCGTGCTGACAAACACATGGCCCAAGTTTGTCAAGGAGATGCAGTCCCGAAGACGGTCGAGCGAGACTGCACGAAGTGGCTTCTCTGACGAATCGGATATGACTCTTACGAGCCGTGTGTCTAACAAGGTTGCTACCTTTGTTCGTTCTTTGATTTAAAGCGTGTCGATAATCTATGCCTCCCCTTTTTATTATGTGATTATTAGTCTTGGCTCAACGCCTGTTTCATTATTCTCTTCTTGTATATAGCTTTCTTGTATGTATTACGAACTTGACATAGCGAATTCATCTGGGTATTTACCATTATCTCTGTTCGTCATCGTTGTGACCCATGAACGAATTGGGCCTCCTGTTGAAAACTCTGCTGCGCCGTCGAGGGCATTCAGCTCAAGCTTGGTCAGCCTGCCCAAAGTACCTTTATAAGGAGGTTCAACCCTTTCTCTCCCATCTTAAAAGCACATCCGAGTGCTCACCTACCTAATGGAGTGGTTATCTCTTCCTTAATTCCGCACCTAAAAACCTACAAAAAATCTCTTCTATCCGCAGACCTAGAAACCACTCTTTTTGATTCGATTCCCAGTATTTGATCCGAGGCTGCTTCTTTCACTATTTGGTACGACCAATGATTGTCAACGACAGTATCGTGCAATTGAGGATATTGCCGAGCATAATGGCAAAGAACACACCTTGAGTAGTTTCCAACACAACGGCGACATTCAGCCTCAAGATCAGAGGTTTATAAGTAAGGTTATCCCTCCTACTCCCATCCTAAGAGCAAACCCGCGTGCTCACCTAATTGAGTGGTTAACTCTTCCTTATTCCCGTACCTAAAACCTAAAAACCTCTTCTTTCCGCAGACCTAAAAACCACTCTTTTTGGCTCTCCATGTTCGAGAATACTCAAAATCATTCTTCTTCTTTCTTTTTCACTACCCACTCATTCCTCTACTACCTTTTCACTGTCAATGAAGCCTTCCTCTTAGCGAACCACTTGTTAAACCGTCTCTGGATGAAATTGTTGCTACAGCACTCTGAGGTCCCCAAGGGCCCTCCTGAGAGACAGCAACGAGGCCAGCCAAACTTCCCAGAAAAGTTTCCATCTATCGTTCGTCCGGTGATTCCAAGATTACCTCCAACTTGCCAAGTTCAAGATCAATCTCCCCATTTCTGTTCACTCCGTCCTTCGTCTTTGCCTCGCACTGACACCCCGCCTGATGCTGTTCGATCCTGATGTTGAGAACCGCTCTGATGAAATCGTACTGCATGGTGACCACAAAACCGCCGATGGCGAGGAAAAGCGACCATATGAACAGCTTGCCCAGGCAGCGGATACTATGTAGGATGAGGGATATGAGGACAAAGGATTTGGCGGGAGCGGCTTTATTAGGCACAGGGTCGACCCCTTGACTGATATAGCGAGCAAGCATTTCCATAATCCAGAAGCCTTCAATGATTTGGGCCAGAAGAAGAAGGCTAGAAATTATGACGACGTTGCATTGGATATTTCGTGATGTGATGTTTCGGAACACCAGGCTCGCAGGTATCCATTTGAAAATCGTACGGGATTCACAGGGGCCAGTTTCGGTTGCTGGGGGTGAGTTGGTATTGTAGAGGCTGTTTTTGGCTGGTCTTGACTGGTTCCTCCCAGAATGGCCTGCGGTGGTGTGCCTGCGCGTGGTGCGGGTGTTGTAGACGGGATGTTTAGGGCCCTCTGGGGATTCCATCTGCCGGGGCAGAAGTATGAAATTGAAGAGGATAAGGACAAAGAAGATCCAGAAAACGTTCCAGCTCATGTATTCAAACACTGGTAGGCCTTGAACCACATGAGGTGCTTCCAAAGTTGTGTTGTTCATCTTGGGCGTCAAGCGCGCGTGTGAGTTTGGAATGGTGTAAAGGTGGTTGATTAAGGATTAGAAACAGCACGAGAGATGAATGGGAGAGAGCTCCATACTTATGCCTTGTTTGTCCGCTGCTGCCTGTCAAGTATAAACTTCCTAGTTGATTGTTGAGATGCAGTCATCTTTGGGTGGCCTGCAATAGAGTTTTCACGATGCATGGCACCTCAACACGCCTGCCACTGAATTCAAACAACGGCCTCTCTGTTCAGAATCTGTTCAAAACTTGCACTGCTTCGATTTGAAGGGAAAGACCAAGTTTCAAGGTTTGGTATTAAGCAATATGAACCGATCATGTTTGGAGGAAGTCCAAGACGGATTAGTACCTATCGCTGATTTTCCCGCTCTATCGAGACAATCGCCCTGAAAACCACAAATAGTTTCGTACATATTATTGTTCAATGTGCTTTGTTTAGTGTCGGTCCTCTCGCGAATGTTGACCGGGTCTTGACGTTACAAGTCGCGACATGAAGTCCCACCGCGTCGGCTCAAGGTTGTTCTCGCTTGCCAGGTCACTGCTGTGTGTTTGACAGTGGACCGACTTGCAAAAGGCGCCGTCCGCCAACTGCCAGAGTGTCCCAAGAACGTTGAAGAAAATGAGGAATAAAAATGTCCAAAAAGCATTCGTGGTCAGGCCTTCACCGAATGGTTCATCTTGGAGCTCCTGGAGGGTCTCCAGCAGAGTTGTTGTATTTGTCGTCATGTTCATTGTGGACGCGGTTATGATTGTCAGTTTGTGAATGATGTGAAAGGTTCCGAGTGTTGGGCAATGATCAGAAGCACTGCGGATGGACGGAGGGGACCCTCGTACTTACGGATGGTTCCTGACAATGCATTTGTTGTTTATTGCTGCCTAGCGGAAATCAACAGGATAGACTCTTGATATGCAGTCATACCGTCATAAAGAGTTTAAAGATGCGTGGCCTCTCAACATCTCTGCCACTCAACGATGCTCGTGGTCTCTCCATTAAAACATTTCCAGAAACTTTTACCACTTCGTTTCAGGCGATAAAAGTACCAACGGTTGGCATACGAATAGTAGACGACAGAACTGTTTTGTGCAGAACAGCAGCAAGGGGTGAAGGGTGAACTGCCTAAATATGTTGACGTTGGGGTTTGAGGCGATGACATACTTAACTTAATCTGCATAGACGACAAGAGAAACTCATAGCTACCATGAGTCTAGGAAGCGAGGAAAGAGGACTGAAAAACTAAATTACACTCTAGAAGTGATCATGCTGCCCACAGAATGGCGAAGCAGTGCTAGTCAAGCTTCCAAACGCACCTAGATGATGCGTATTAAATGCTGTCCATCCACATACTCCAAACAAGGAAACTCATCTTCTTCTCCACTGGGGTTTATAAACGTTGCCTGGGCGTCTTTGACCTCTCCACGGGCAAGTCCAATGCGCTTGAATGTGCCAATCTCGCCATCAACCAACTCCAACAACAAGACAACGACGACATTTTCCAGCTTGCTTTCACCCCTTCGTGCCAACATGCAGTACAAGTTTGACTCAAAGGCCTTGCTCCTCCCGTCATTTGGAGCATCGAGGTAGATATTTGGTCGCATGTGGTTCTCCGTCACAGTTTCGACTTGGATACCATTCACCACCATCTTCCAGTCCTCTGGGTCAATCAGTGATAACTTCTTGAGATGGCCACGTAGATGAAGCCATCCACCTCGCAACATGCCCCACGTGTCGTCAGTGACATAGTCCAGCTGTACCTCTTCCATCTTCATGAGTGACTGACCGCCGCTCACATCGTCACTCGGGAATAGGTGCCCTGTTGAAGCCACCCATGACCATGTAGGAGCTACGTAAGTCGTTGGGCTTGGATCTGCTCGGGTGTCGACAATATACCAGAGCATCTCGAGCTCCAAATCACCACGCCACATGCCAGCGACGTAGTCATCTCGTGTAAGCTTTCCCATCGACCTTGCCAAAGCCGAGAGGGCCACAAGCCTATCGCCGGGGAATGTGAGGTCGCAGTTCGCGTATAGATAGACGATCGAAGACCAGATACTCCTGTAAGGTCCGCTTGGACGCCTCGAAAGATCTGGACGTGGAAACGACGACTTGAGAAGCAACTCGGAGGAAACGCCACTGTTAGGGAGACCTCTGGGAGAGGCATCTGACGCGAGTGCCTCCCTACATTCCCACACCAAGCGACGTTTGCCGAAATGCAAGACGCGACGGGCCAAAAGACGTTCTTGAAGAACCCGAGCTCGAGTGTTTACCAACGCTCGTGTCACTTCGGTGGCCCAAAATTCATTCTCGGATATGGCATAACGAGAGACAGCCCCGTCAAAGGTACATTCTATGGTTTCGGGAAAGTATGAGTTTGCATTTAGAGTGCAGAATAAAGAGTGGGTGGCGTCTGGGGCGTCGCTGGCAGAGATGTTGCACAAGGACCTTGAGTAGACCTCGCTCAGCAAGGTCACCTCGTGATTCTAGTCAGCGAGATTGCCACCTTTTTGTATGATGCATAGGGAATCGATCCAGAGGTATCGTACGCCCAAGCTGCGAGCCACATATAGAGCGTCTTGGTATAGCTGGGGCAGCTGGGACGAGGGGATCCCCCTGACCATCTGGCCGTAGTTATCCGTCGTCAGCTTCATGCAGTCGGCAAGGCCCCAGCAATGGCTCAGAGTCATGTACGGCCCAGTGACGGCGTTGGTTTTCGTTTCTACCAGAGTGCACCGGGGGTCTGTATCTGTTTGAGATCCACAGTCCAAGAGCCGGGTTGGGTACCAGTCCCTTTCCGTGTCGGTGTTGTTGCATTTCGGGTGGTTTTTGACGCAGTCGGAGATCCATTCCTCCGCCATGAATAACGTCTCCAGAGACTTGGTGCTTTCTGGGAGACGCTTCACGATATCCGTCATCGAGGATTCTATCAAAGTTAGACAACAAATCCTGGAAATAGATGTGTGATCTGGTACCATCCAGAGGCTTAAGTATGAAGATGCTAGATGTCCGCGCACGGGATGCGCGAAACACCAGAGAATCAATAGTCTTTGGAAGCGCCTCCATCTGGATTCCGGATTTGAACGACTCTATATTCTCCTTGAGTGTCCGCAGCGGTTGGATAGAGCCCCATCGATGGCTCAAGCACGCGTAGTATCCGAGCTGATTCTGCGTGTCGATAAGTCGAATTGTCGAGTCCTCGGAAAGACCCAAGTCAAGGACACGGTCGGGCAGGGTTTGTGGTTCACTCTTGTTGCAGTGTTCGTGCTCTGTAGTACACCTCATGATCCAAGATTGCATCCAATGCAAACTGGCTTCAGATCGAGTGTCGTCGACATAAGCTTTCGGCGATGATAGTATGGGTAGATCAGGCCTATTACCGAAGCAGTAAAAGCTGAGGCTTGACCAGCAGGTATGGATGTTACCCGTCTCAACCTGAATGGTTTTGCGGTAGCGGTCCCATGTGATAGTAATCTCGTCACCATATTCATATCGTCTCCACGGGAGAAAGAAATCGGAAGAGGTGTCCTTGGGTGGGAAGAAGCGACGCACGCCTGCTGAAATGATGGCGCACGTAGTACAACTTCCGCGGTTCTGAAGAACCTTGGCGTAGCTCATCGAGATTTCGCGATGCTCAGGGTTGAGGTTGTGACAGAGCCCACAGATAGGCTTGTTGTCAGTCGACTTGAAGTATTCTAAGAGGCGTTTGATGACGTTAACAGCCCTCTTAATTTGAGACATAGACCACGCCAGGTCGCGCGTAGTCCGTCTTAGATGCCCCGTTATCAGCCATCTAGGAATTCTTCGGATATAGGCACGTCCCCAAGTTCTTTCTGCGACTCGGTTGAACAGATCAAGAGCAGCTGAGACCAGAAACTTGACGAGATATACCACAAAGATGCAAATAAAGAATGAAAGATACCAGTGTTCTTCGACAAATCTTGGATTTGTCGCAGCAAAAAGGTAGGCGATGGCTAGCCAAGGAGTCGCTGCAACGATAAAAAAGACAATGGCAGATGCCGCCATGCAGACACATTCGGAGATTGCCTGCACGAGTAGTTGAAATGCCTCTTGGCTGGCCTCGTAGGCGACAGAGACGGCCAAGCGCCGGCCCCCTGGAGGGTAGACGTCTTCAAAGTGATCAAACGGTTCCATGATAGGCAATCAATACGATTAGCCCTCAGTCTTCGGTCGTCCGGGTAGTCTGGAAGGTGTTGGTTCGGCTGAGTCGTCAGCTCCAAGGAGTGTCGCAGATATCGACATTGTGGCTGGGTTAGTCACACTGCGCCCCCTTGAATAGACAGCTAGGCTGGCCATTGGTACAGTGGCTTGGGAGCGAGCTCTCCAGCAACCCCTCTGATAAACTTGAGAGATTTTAATCAAGCGGGAACAAGAAAGTAAAGCGCTTCGTTTTTCCAAGTTAGGAGTTTTCCGATTGGGCTTGCTATGAAATTAGTAGTCGTGCTGGTGATTTTAACCAACATGTATCGCTTGGGCAGGTAAGTTGTGTTAAGAAACAACTAGATTTTGCCGTGTTCGTCTATTTCTAACTTCTATTTGATCGCTTTCTTTGGCTTTGAGAGGGAAAGTTTGTCCACCATTGTTGATAATCCTTTCAAGCTGGGTCTAACTGCATCCTCACAATCCACTCAACTCCTCCGAACCCCATTTTGAATCAGCGGCTTCATAGTCGAAAACGCATACCTAGCAATCTTCCACTCCCCATCCTCCTTCTTCATAATAAATAGCTCCTGATTCGAATGCGGCTCCGACTCCTGCGTAGCCTTCATAGTCTTTGTCCCCGAGGCCGTCGTCCTAGCAAAGGCCCAGTCCGGCGACATGACGACTATCTCGTCGATGTGGAACGTGGGGTCGAGCTCAATGCTGGAAAAGATGCGCGTGTAGGCTTCGTGGAGGGCTTTTGTGCCGGCGCTGGCGGTGAAGTGCGGTGGGAGGATGACGCCGTCTGATGTGTACAGGTTGACGGCTTGGTCTACGTTGCCGCTTTTGAGGGCTGCCCCGTAGGCGTGTAGAGCAGCAGTGATTTGCCCAATATCAGAAGACACTAAGAGAATCAGTCACAGTTCTGCTCCCTCTGTTTCTTCTGAACTTACTCTTGATAAGTCTTGAACCTGAGTAGATCTATGGCCCTAAGTATGTAGGGATCCTCTCTGTGCTAGGCAAGGTTTGTTGAAATTCTTGTTGACAACCAGAAACCTGCGTGAATTCCGTTCAACTCTTTATAGTAGCTCGCCTCGTCATATCAACCTCGTTCCACTTCTGGGTAAGTGGGGTCCCGATTGTTCCACTCCTTCGACTTGTATGAAGGGGATGGTGATAATCATCTCGAAAGTGGGGGTTCGACCAAGAGTGGGCAGTCTACTTCCATGATATGAGCTTCTAGGGATGAAACGGAAGTAGACAATCGTTTGAGAGATGATAATAGAATTTTTATGGCTATAGAAAAAGAACAAGATATCTCAGGGACCCTAAGTGGTTTATTGAAATTCATAACCTCGTCGGCCTTGACGTATACTCATCCATATTTACATATAAGATCGGAAATACTCCAACGCTGAAGTCCAAGTGGGACCAGAAAACTCTCCCGACAGCCACAAGTTACCCTCCAAGTCCCTCCCCATAATGGTAACCATATTCATAGTAACCATGCCCGTCCCAAGAGACTGCGAGTGGAAGTATACAGGATGTCCAGGCTTGGCCCCAGGCCTCCTCTTGTCTGAAGGCTTGACGATAGCTGGACTAAAATCAAACTTGTCCAGGAATCCAGCCTTGCTCCAGTTGGATACCACCATGAGGACAGAGCTGACGCCCTTGCCCAGCACGAGCGGGTTTCCTGCGTCCATCATGGATCGGTAGGCATACTTTGTCGTAGCCTTGAGCTGCTCCTCAGTGCACTGTTGATCAAGGGCCGCTCGAGACCGGAGTGCTAATTCTCCAGTCGACGCAATGAGTGCTTCGCCTGCTTGACAGAGGAAAATGGCCGAAGAGGTGATGTTTTGCACGTAGGCTGTATCATCCCGAAACACAGACTTGACCCGAGCCCGAGGGTCGATCACAAGGAGATTCGCAATGTGACGGTGAGCAGCTAGACCACTGGCTACCATCTTGTTGCATACTGCCATGATGACGTCGTTTTCGGACACGAAGAGACCAGCGTCGCCCTTGAGCGCGACATGATCTTTTGCTTCTTGGACAATGGCGTCGATGACTTTCTTTGGGATGCAGATGATGCGTGCATCAAGACCTTTCCACCAAGTCTCGACCAGGTGTCTCAACGCCCACACGGGAATTCTCCAACCAGTGAGCTGGGTGTCAGCGAGAGTGGGCTTGACGGTGGTCTCGTCGTTGTAGAGACCTGCCATAGGATCATCCTTGTATCCAACAAACGGCGCAACTTCTTCTGGTTTGCCGGCGAGAATACTCTGCCAGGCCTTGAAAATTGCCTTCAAACCGCCAAGGTCGCTGGTGACGTGGTTAAAGTTGATGGAGACAAGTGTACCATCTGTAAAGGTCACGACATGCAGAGAAAACTGCGGGACGTCCTTCTGGAAGTAGTCTTGGATAGTTTTAGGTGCACCAGGACCCAAGGCCAAGCTGGCAAAATTTCGAGCGCCCGGAAACGTGGTGGGCTCTGCCGTGGAGGCCGGAAGCTTGGATGCTTCTGGATGCTCAGCCATGGTGATGTCATGATGCTCCTTTGTGAAATGGAGAGATGGCCGCTCCTTTGTAAACTCACGAGGGACGTGAACTTCAGTTTTACCGTCCGGCTGCGCATGTCAGACGAGGCCTCAAAATTTGTTCAGCTGTGTGCTTACGCGTAAGCGAAGTCTTCCTCCAAGCTTCCGCCATCCCTCCATCTGAAAGAGCTGAGATAGACTGTCTCCCAGCATGTCGGCGTCGAGGACTTCATCGTAACGGAATGTCCAGATCAAAGTGTAGTCACGCAGAGTGGCAGTGTCGTCGAACGGGTGCATTGGCAATACCTCGTCGTCTGGGAACACGGGTGGTCCCTGAGGGGAGCGGCCAAGAAGCCAAGAGAAGAGTGAAGCCATGGTGAGATATCGGCCACAAAACCAGAGACGTCTGATCGATACTTGCCCAGCGTGATGGTAGAGCAGCGATTTGTTTGATATATTTTTGAAAACAGATGATTATGAAGAGGTTGGGAGCGGTGGCTGTCGGGGACGGAAACCACTTGACGCCCGCTGTGGTTCAGCCAATGCTAATAATTGGCCTCGGTTGATTGGAGTCTGTCAGCCCAACTGGTCTGGTCCGTGATAGGAAATAGCTTCGCTAGAAGTGGAGATAAGATTTGGTGCCGGGCAGGGGCTGCGGATAATACGGGCTCTGATGCTTGTCCGGGGAAATCAGATGATGGCTTTATCAAGGTGTTTTTGCCCATATTTAGCATGAATCTGCAAAGTAAGACCCGACGATGTGTAAATTACGGATCGCGAAATGTCTCTCGAGAATGATCCAAGGTTGAAATTGACCATCTATTTACCAACAAGTCATAAAATCTGCCAACAAATCTATTTCTTGGCCGCTGGATTCTCATCCAGCTCTCCTTTGACGTAGTCCCGAAACCTGTCCACCATCCCTGGGTCGTCGAGCTCCCGTCTCCTGCGGAACGACGAAGGCGAGCGGTCCCTCTTCTTCCTTTGACCTAGTTCGCCTCCTCGCAAATCAGCCATCCAGACGCGGCACCTCCCCGCTTTGCGACTATTGGCCATCTTGTCGCGCAGTACATCGAGGATATTCACCCAGCTCCCGCTCTGCAAGTTACTCACCCAATTCCTGCTCTGCAAGTTGATGGATATGAGCCCGATGTACTCGATGTTTGAGGACAAGGCATTGCAAAAGCTCTCAAGCTCGTCTTGGTGTAGACTGAAACTGTTGATGCTGACGTTCTTAACTCGTGGCCAGCTGATGTCTGCCAAGACACCTGGCATGTGTGGCAGTAATAGCGCAACGCTGCCGTTGCCGCTGTTTACGCTGTAGGGGCTTAGGGTAAGATGGACATGTCCAAACTGTTGACCTGACAAGACCGAGTTGACGTATCTTTCAATGTAGACCTGATACTCGGGCTTAAGGAATCGTACCCGTACAGGGTGGCCATCCCATTCTCCCTGGAAAACGTCGAGATGCTTACATGCCGCCGATAACTCTCCCCACACTGGAGAATCGGGGCTCTCGTCCTCACCGGGGCATAACTTGGAGAAGCTGCTGAATCTAGGCAGGCAACCGACCGTCAGGTGCTTCAGCACAACTCCAGCCTTGTGCATGGCTATGGGGAGCTCGGAAAGAATCTTGGCCTGCGTGAGTGTGGCCTGGCCTCTCATCTCGTCCATCTCACCCCAGTGGTGCGCCGTGACCAGAAACTTGCCGAGTTCCACCTTGTCAGTCAGAATTTCGTGGGGGTTGTACCGGTTCCTTAATCCCTCGGCCTCAAGACTGTTGTGAATCCTAAGGGCGAGGGGTCGGTCCAGTCGCGAGGCCAGCGATGAGAGGGTTTTGACAAAGGAGCGGGACTGAATCAAGTCGTGCTGGGACTTTTGAAGTTCGGCGTATTGTCTGTGACTTTCGCAGAGAATGTTGCAGAACTCGAGTGCTGCCTCGTTCGGTTCGTATGACTCCTCCTCTTTGGAGTCTTGGTGTTGAGGGTCATCCTCTTCTTCATCCGAGGACCAGTAAGCCGGCTCTCTCTTCAGCCCGAGAAAATGATTCCACGCTTTGATTATTGCCCTGTAATTACCATCTCGAAGCTCATATGGCCCAGGCTCCGGGTCCTCTTCATCAGACGCACTCCTGCGATACTCCCCATCGAGCGGCCAATCTAACTCAAGAAGATCATCCTTCCTGGCTATAGCGAACCGCTCGAGGTCAATTGCTAGCTCGATGGGGCGGTACTCGAGTGATACCTGAATGCCGACTACGCCGCTGGCGATGTAAGGGTTCGCGAGAAGGATCTCAGCGCGGTCCAGGGATTCTTGGTCGAGCTTCAGGTTGAGGAATGGGCAGAGGTGCGGCGAAGCGACGGCGTTGAAGAGACGGCAGACTTGGCGCGCGTTGTAAATTGTGAGAAGTGGCTGACTTGCTTTGGACATGGGGGGAACTTTGGAGGGCCAGTAGATGCTGCCGTTGTGTCTGACCCCAAAATCTTGATGTTGGAAGTAGCCGAAGACTTGAGCAAGGATCTCGATGGGTAAATCAAGAACACTGAGGTCTCTCAAGGTGTCGCGTGAAAGTTTCATTGCTCTTTCTCTCAAAACATGGCGGTGACGATCAAGCTGCCAAGTGACCTCTTGGCATGATGCGTCGGTCCGTTCCTCTGCCATGTTGTTCCGGTCGCTGTTCTCGCCATTGTCTTCCTGTCTCCCGTCGTCGCGTCCCTTAGGCTTGGACTTGGCGAGTCTCCGATCTATGTCGTCGATGCGGCATAATTCTCGGTAAATGGCCTCAAGCGAGCCCAAAGAGCCCGGATCAGGGCACTCCTCGGGGGGGGGTTTGACCGGCCAGACGTGGTGCTCTTCCATGACGAGAAAATTGAAAGAGAGAATGTTGATGAGAGATGGGAAGTGTTGGAACTAACCAAGGATGTAAGATTGATAATTGTCTGTGTGGGCTGACTCAACGGAAATGAAAGCTCCACATCCGCTGTTGGCTCTCGGTTTCATGTATACTTGTGGCCAGGGCTTGCCCAGAGGCCAGCTAGGTAGCCTGAGCAAACCCCGGCCTCATTTCTAGTCATGCCGCACCCTTCTTCTCGAGGACGTCACCAGAATCCCATACTCAATCCGATACGAGCTCTGCGTCACCAGTGATCATGGCTGAGAACCAACCCGTTCTGACAGATGAGCGACCACCTTCACCCGACCAGGATGGACTCTGTCGGCTCTTTTTGGACGGCGGAGGAATCCGTGGTCTGTCATCGCTTTGTGTCTTGGAGAAGATCTTGGACCAAGTCAACGCCAGCTGCGAGGCCCATGAGCGCTTCTACTCACTCTCCATCTCGTCCCACTGTCCCCCCCATTTAGCCTTGTATGTGCTGCTTCCAAGAGTACTCACAACACACCCCGCTTGAGGAGCTATCTTCCGTGTCAGCCACCATCTGCGAAATCAACCTTGTTTGATTCGGTCATGATTGGCGACATGAAGTTTGTAGACGGTGCGTCGAGGGCTAACAACCTAGTGGATAAGCTCAAAGGGGAAGCCATCAAGATATAGAGCCCATGATGAGTCAATTGGCAATCTAACAAGAGCCCCGATCAGAATACGATCGGAGGCCGCAGTCTCCGTCTCCGAAGGTTGCCAGGTCGCTTCTCGAACATTTCTAGAATATAAGGAACTCTTTATCTCGCCGAGACTCTGCCTGTAAATTGGCTCATTCTCTCCTTCGCCAACATCGCCCAATCATCAGAACCCTGAGATAATTATATTCGCCATGGGGTTCAAAGTCGTCATTGTCGGAGGCAGCGTGTCGGGGCTCTCCCTGACCAACACGCTGGAGAAGTTTGACATTGAGTATGTTCTGCTCGAGGCTCATTCCACCATCGCGCCCCAACTCGGTGCCAGCATAGGTCTCCTTCCGAGCGGCTTGCGTATCTTAGACCAGCTCGGCTGCTATGACAAGATCCGGGCCATGGCTGGCGACTGCTACTACCGGGCAAGCATGCGTCTGTTCTGTGGGAAAGTCTGGGCTGATGGGAATCCAGTCACCTTTTCTGAGCGACTAGAGCATAGGTAATAATGTGCATGCATTGTGCCCCAACGAGACCGACTGCTTGTGTAGAATCGGGTATCCTCAGGTCTTCATCGATCGGCAAACATTACTTCAAGTCCTCTTCGACAAGCTCAAATTCAAGGACCGAGTGCTGACACGACAGCGCGTCACACGATTAGACACGACCGAGGGGCAAGTGAAAGTTCAGACTACGGATGGATCGATTTATTCTGGAGATATTGTTGTAGGTGCCGATGGCATCCACAGCGTAATCAGGGAGGAAATGTGGCGGCATGCCAACCAAGCCAACTCGGGACTCTTCCGACCTGACGAACTCTCAGGTTGGTCACCCACAATACTTATCGACTGACAGCCGTCTTACATGCCATCTACAGGCCTCCAGACGGAATCCAAGTGCATTTTCGGCATCTCCAAAAGGCCGTCGGGACTGCTTTCCACGCCACTTCAAATCAATGCCTTCTTCAAGGATTGCAGCTCCATGATCCTCTCCGCTCCTAAAGATCGACTGTACTGGTTCCTGTTTACAGGTATGAGCAGGGCATATGGCGAGGGCATTCCAAAATTCACCAAAGAAGATGAACGCCGTCTTGCAGAGCAACATTTCGCGGACCGAGTCACCGACTGCATAACCTTCCAGGACATCTACCGTAACAAGCTACACACGACACTTGTTTCTCTTGAGGGTCACGTATTTCCACGCTGGCATTTCCAGAGAATCATCACGATCGGCGATGCCGCTCACAAGGTAACACGACTCGAAGACCCCCGTTTCGACAGATGCTAAATATCCATATCGTGACAGGTTCATCCCATCAGCGCCCAGGGAGGCAACGGCGCTATGGAAACCGCAACCATGCTCGTCAACACGCTTAGACAGAGAATGGGCAATCTTTCTGCTGATCAAAATCTGAGCGACGAAGGCATATATTCTCCACCTCATAACCAAGAACACCGAGACTGGGCCTGTGATTGAGGATCTTCCTGTACCAAAGAGGTATCAAGATGCCATTGCGCGTTACATGGCAAGGAGCTCCGAGGGCAACTGGATGATGTGAAGCTTTGGATCGGTTGGATCAGGATTGGTCGCCTTGTTTAGGTATTTGACCTTGAGATGGGCGTGGCAGGATATGTAGTAGGTTGGTTTCTTGGAGCAGTGCATCAGGAGTTGAACCCTACACAGCATTTAGAGGTATATAGATATTAGTTCTCTTTTCTTCATCTCTGAGACCTTCACGAACTTTCAATATTCGTCTCTTTACGAGCCGTGAAAAAACCTAGCATAAGTGTCCTTGGTATATAGCAGGCATAGTTTCAACAATACCTACGAGTAAATTTCCTTGACACCTAACGATAGGCCTTCCGGTCCAGGGCGTTCAATCCAGACCCATATCAGTATCCGTATCCTGGGCGAGTGCAGATGAGTGTTCACTTGGGCACATTTGACATCCTACATTGTTCATCTAGGACTTTGCCAGGACTGACGTTTGGTTCAGGACTTAATGGCTTAGTCAACTCGACATGCTCCCCATTTATTTGTCGGCTCATGGCCCGAGAATGACGATCATTTTGCCTCTCTCATCAACTCTCAGCTTCTCACCTGTCAACAATAAGTTCCAGAACCCGCCTTTTCGCTCACCTCAGACATTCCCAGTTTGGTAAGTCTGAACCTTGATCTACGACTAGAACTGATGAGCTTTGAACTGAGCAAGTTAGAATCGAATCTGGAATAAAAATGAGCAATAATCCATCCAATACAGAGGTCGAACCTAAGGACCCGGCTCCTACGTTGGAAGAGCCTGGCTTGGGACCTCACGCTGATGCCCAAGAGTCGTCCAACCAACCGCAGCCAGCTCCAAGCGGATCTCAGAAACCCGAAGCTTCTCCTCCATCTAGTGAAAAGCTCAAGTACCTCATCGTCGAAGACAACATGGTAAACAGAAAGGTCATGGAAAAGCTGATGGGCAGGCTGGGACTAGACGGACAATTCCACATGGCGACAAACGGCCAAGAAGGCATCGACGCATACAAGAAGGACCCGCAACAGTGCAGGTTCATCTTTATGGACACGTCCATGCCCATCAAGGACGGCATGACGGCGTCCAAGGAGATTCGGGACTACGAACGTGAACATGGCCTCCCGCCTGCTGTCATCTTGGGCATGCATGCGCGGATGGTCGTCACCGATTCATTCGACAGGCAGGCTGAAAGGCTCAAGAATGAGTTTGGGATGGATGGGGTGATTGAGAAACCTATCTGTCCACACGTGCTGGAGTCTGTTATTGAGAAGTGGCCCGTATAAGTTGGTGGTCAAGGTCATCTTTAAGCCCCGTTACATTCGTTGTTCGAACCTACTTCTTTGAAATGCGTTGGAAGGTTGGAAGGTTTGAGAAATCGCGGAGTGCCCGAGAGGTGGCATCTACGGTAGATAACTAGCCACGATCGCTCCAGCCAGTCGGTTCTTGCGATATCCATTCATCTACATATGGTAGAACTGTCCCTTCGCTCCCGGCAGTGTCTTTCCCCCCCAAATCTTCCATCTTTCTCAACTTAGTCCACGAATCATGCTACAATCTAGATTCCCCGCAGACATGGCTCTTTCCGGCGACACTCGATAGTTTACGTCCACTTTGCCGATCCCGCACTACCCCTGAGCGATGTTGATGACTGGAACGTGAAGCATTCTAGCCATTCATGCTATTCAACTAGCGCTTCGTGGCACCGGGGTCCCCATGTGCGTCTCGGCCCCTGCCGCCCTCAATCTCATCTGTTCCTGGACTGAGTCCTTGGCAGGGCGAGGCATCTCAATGTCTGACTTCCACCCGACTACCCGCAACACTTTTTGATGGCGTTCTGTGACCTGATAGACCCTTGATAACCTTCAAGACCAGTGGCGCATGGTACCTGAGTGGCGACTTCCAGCATGCCACCATCATCAAATCCTTGGCACGTTGGTATGCGTCGAGGAGTTAAAAGAGGCTAAAAGCATATAGATAGCGGCCATCTGTCATTATTCGCCTCCTCTACTCTCACCAGCAATTTTTCCTTGAGCTTCTTTACTATAAAACCTTGCCAGGAGTCCTCGTCGAGGTCTTCAGCTCAGCTCACACAGTTCTCGACTTTGTCTCAAGCCAACATCAACACTCCACCATGATCTTCTCTCTTCAACTCCTCACCATCGCCCTCGCAGCAACCGTTGCTGCACGTCCTGAAGACTGGGACAAGGGAAGAAAGCCCAGCTCCACCACAGCGAGCAGATCCTCTGCCACCACCACCACCACAAGCGTCCCTACCAAACCTCCCCAACCTTCATCACCATCAACCAATTTCTTCCCCTTCTGGCCCTTCCGGGGCTCCAACAACAGCAAATGTTGGAGAGACTTCAACGACTGCCGTCGAGACCCCGGCTCCGGGTCTGGGGCATGCGTGTTTAGTTATGCCGCTTGCATCGGGACTCGAGCTAGTTCCCGCATGCCAGCCACGTCTGTCACTTCAGCCCCGGGAGGCATGCCCACGTTCAATCTGCCCCATCCTCTTCTTCCTCCGCTCTCGCACATTGGGAAGCATCATGGCCGTGTGAGGAAGTGTAACGGGGCTTATTGGGCTTGTCGTTCGCAGTCTGGAGGGAAGCAGTCGAATTGCTATTCGGATCTCTCTACTTACCTGTCAAACATTGGTAGTGCAGCTACTTCTACTGGCGCGCCTCCCAGCTCGACTGGTTCAGCAACTGCTTGGGCGACTAGCACCTCGGCAGTCGCTGCTAACCCTACCGGTCAAGACGATGACGACGATGACGATGACGACGACAACGACTCGTCGACTTCTAATGCCACTGCTTAAGTGTCTTGACAAGTCGATGCACCCTGCCATGCCTCAGGGCTGATGGGCATCAGGCAAAGGTTTTGGTTTCACTTTTTTCTGGCACCTCACTGTTTCTGTACAGTACTTCCTTGGCTATTTCACAGTCGAGCTGCTGCCCCTAGGCGTTGAAGGTGGTGTTTCGGCCGTGAAGGATTGTTCGAGTTTATGTGGTCACTTGGACTTTTGGTTTTCTCCTTGCTGGTTATATTGGTCCTCGGTTCAGTGTTGATACATCTTGTCGTTTCAAGGCTTATTTCGGCTTGTTCTGTACGTTGTAGGTTGTTGAATACATTTATAGACCGTACCCCTTGTCATAGTCCCGCATAACGCATTGCACCCTAATGCTCCGGGCGAACATGATAGCCACATAACTCGGAGACGAAACTGAAGCATATGAAGATCTATTTCCGTTTCTAGAGCTAAGCTCCTGCCCCTCTTAGCCGAGCCGTAGCTGAGCTAGAGGCCACTGGGAGGTGTTGAGACAGAAGGAGTGTTATAATGTAAAGTATGATATGACACCACGCATTTAAGAATCGCTCAGCCACCGTCAACTCCATAATGACTCGGCTGTCTGGATCCCCTGCTTTGGTAGGAGAGCGCTAAACATGCTCGAATTCTCGTCGCTCCTCATCTTTCAGCTGAGCTTAGTAACAAGGAGAGCCTGGAAAACTACAAGCCTCACGAAGCGAACCAACATCCTCCAACAGACCCCTACACAGGCAACTTAGTTCGGCACACATCAGTTACGCTGCCGCATGCCCGCCATGAGCAAGGGGACTCAAGGGCCGCCGGCACGACCCGACTTGTCCCAGTATTCGTCTCCCTGCGAGCGGCACGTTCCAATGACACAATAGTATCCACCGCCGCGGTTCTGGTCGTTGGGGGAGAATATAATATATGGGCCACGCGCGGTATATGAGCCGCCACATGAGTTTCGTGCGGTCTCACGGACAGTATCTGAGCAAGATTAGGTCCAGCTGGCACCTATTTGGTGTAGTACGGGTACTTACAAGCCGTGTGGGCGGTGTTGTACCAGATGCATATCGTTTCTCCTTTTCCAGCATTGCATGTATAGGAGTTGCCCGTGGTCCAGCTTTCGGACACACTGAAGCCTCCCGAGATCCATGGCACGCCACTGAAATCGGAACTCCATCCGATTGTGAAGGACTTCGATTCGACACTGCCGACCGAGCATGAGTCGGCAGTGCCGCAGTTGATGGTTTCCTAATTAAAGGTCGATCAGCCCAGTTCTAGATACCTTACAACGTTTTGTGTATGGGCGAGTATTGGAGTAGAGCACTTACCGAGAGTTGTTTATGGAGATAGTTCTGATGCGGATTGCCTGCAAAATGTTAGACTGCAGTCCAGGGGGAGTCAAAACTATGAACGTACCATCATCGACCAGGTTAGTGGTGGTGTACCAGGAACAAAACTGCCTCTCGCCATTCTGGTGCGTATCTCGTCTGTGAGCTGAGTGCAAATCATGAGAAAGACCGCGGGCCTCGAGAGCACGGAAAGTGGCCTGCGAGTCCTCGTCCTCGAAACAGTCCGTGGCGTTACCCTTGGCGCTGGCTGGAGTACCAGGCCACTTCACGCCAGAACACTGAACCAGGGAGTATTTGGCGTTGAACGTCTTGGAGCACGAAGGGCCACCCGAGAACTCGGGCTTCGAGTGGACTCGGTAGTTTGCATCACCAACGCTAAAGTTTCCATTGCCGTCCTTGTCGACATCCGAGAAGTCGATGGGGGTGTCGGCCTCAAGGGTGCTGCCGCAAGATCCAGCAAGTAGGGTGCCTTTCTTCAGATCAAGGGCGCTCACAGAAGCGAGACCGGAGTTCTTCTCGAGGCGCCACACAAGCTGGACGTCTATGGCCGCATTTGCAGCTCCAAAGGCTGCAAGGAAGGAGATGAAGCGCATGGCACAGGTGTCGAGGAAGAAGACTTGATTTTAGTTGGGGCAGAGAACTTAATGGGAGGAAGGGTGAATGTCTGAAGAACGAGTGGGAGAATGAGGTGCGGACCACCTGAGACTATATAGAACAATCAAAGGCACAACTGGATACAATTGCTGGTCAATCGGTCCGACTGTCGTGGTAGTATCAAGTGTCTGCCATCTCACAACACCTTTATCCCGCTGCCTGAAATGTATGCATGACCACGATCCTTCATAAGATCCTCTGATTCCTCCTTCGTAAGTTATCAAGCGAGCAACAAGGGGTATGATTCGGTAGTTCACACAAGAGTCTTGACGCTAGGACCTTTACAGGCGCCGGGGAGATGTTGCACCGACTTCGCCAGTCGATAGCTGAAACCGGGCTGTATATTAACAGTCCGAAGCTGGTGGCATCATTCTGTCAGGGGCGTCAGCGAACGAATGATGACCTGGTTCTCGGTGATTCAGATAGAAATGACAGCTGATCTAACGCCCCCAATCAAAAAGACGGAAATTTCCTCTTCTTGTCGCGGCCAAATGATGACCGGTATGCTTGATCGCCTTCTAAGATATGACCTGGCAGGACGAGAGACAGCGAACAAACACTGACAACAGGATATTCATCGTTGCTGACATGCAAGTAAACAAGGCGAGGAAACAGTTAGTCGTTGCGAATCTCCTCACCTGGGCGTCATGGGCACAGGGCCTCTAAAGGATCGAACAACAGTAGTGAATGCTGTGTGACAGTGGTTTCTTTAGGCGTGATGACGATGACGATTCTGTGCATGGTGAGTTGATGACTCCTGTGCGCAACAACGATGACGACTTCCTTGAGTAACGACAGTGACGAGTTCTAGAAGATCAATTTCAGCTCTCCCGATGCAAGGCCCAGTCAACCTCGAGCGTGGCTTGGGGGTGGTTTCAAGTTGGAAGATTGGGAGCGCAGCGAATTGCCTCATTCGGCGTGCGTCAGCAGATTGATATTGGACTATCTGATGTTATTGGCCTGCCGTAACGGAGTTGATTATTTGTTGAGTAAATTGAGAAACAATAGAACAAGTCGTCCCATCACAGCCCGGATGTGCACCGAATCAGTCTCCGTTAGGCGTGTATAGCCTCATATTTAGCCGGCTTTCCTGGGACAAGCCTTCCTCATCGGACACAGGGAGATCACCCAACCCTAGCTTGAGCATCAGAGTCGATCTAGCTATCGGCAACTTCGCCGTATGGGCAGTGTTCATTCTTTGGTGTAACACTCGAATCTGTAACATTTGCCACATCGACCCAGCCACCCACCGTCATCCCGTAAGCTGACGGGTCTGTAAAAGATACCCAGTTCCATGTCGGTGCGATGCACCTCCCTTCTCCAGGCACCAGCAGCTCGTCTGAAAATATAGAGCCTTGTCCCTCCTTTCGGAGCTCTGCCACCCCAGGCCCTCAACGAGACTATCGCCTCAAAGCCCAGCAACGTACTCGACGTCACCAGCTCCTTATTTGGAATACCTCTTGATTGTCAATCTCTGCTTTATAAGCCTTGCAATTCTGCGATTGCTGGGAGCCGGTCGGTTTCGACCGTTGTCGGTCCGTGAAGTCCTCTAGAATCTAGTGCCACAGGCTAGGGAGACAGGGAGAGAATGGAGGCATCTCTGAAGAATGTATTGGGCGAATTGCCCACCGGTAGGAATCTTGCGATGCGTCCTACGTTGGTTGCAAAGTCCTTGTCGAGTGTTAGTCAACATATTGGTGTTACGTGGGCCGCTGCGCCGATGAACAGGCCATCATCATCAAGACGGTCAGTTACTGTCCCGAGAATAACTACGTTTGTCAAGCTTGGTAAGACAAGATTCCTTGTAGTTAATATTGTTTTGAACATAGACACAGAGGCTTAGCCCTTGAACACAACACCATTCCATATCGACAACGAAACCCGAGTCGGAATATCCCCCTTTGCCCTACCGAAGTGGGTGAAAACTCCCATCGTCGTACAGTGCCCTCGCCACTCCGTCTAATCATTTAATGTTGTACAAGATGTAACAGATTGCGAAGGCTGGTTCAGATCTATACAAGGTTCCGCCACATCTGACGACTTCGTCTTCATCTGTGTATTTCGAGGCTAACTCAGTGCCAGACTCTTCTTTCGCCTGAAACTAAGGATGAAATGGAACGTGATATTCAATTAATGGCTTATATAGAACTGAAAAGTCTACTGGCATCTGGCCTAATTCCTCTGGGTCACTAGGCACGCTCAATGGGCAGGTCAAGATACCCAAACCCAGTCAAGAAGAGCTCCCTTGAGGAAAACTCGGCACTGCCATGTCCATCTGCTCAAATCAGGTCCATAAATAGTGGAAAGTCATCTACAACGGCATTCCAGGTGGTTATGTTAAAATACGTCTTAAACAGAGCCCTCGGCCCAAGTGAACAATCTTTGATGTGTCCTTTTCATGCTTAGATGCTATCTGGTCTTTCGCCTTAACCAACTTCGGAGCGTCCGCACTGCTGTCAAACGCAGGACAGATATCGAATCCTTGATACCTGCTCAGTGTGCACATATTTGATATAGGACCGTAGGCAGACGTTTGCTATGTCACAGTGACTGATGCTTACCTTGTAGCAGCCAGGGTTGCATGGTGGGCTGATCGCCGACCCGTGTTTGATCTCACATAACTGGTATGAAATACTTTGACTTGGGCAAGATTCATGGTCAATTTGGTAGACAAGTCCAGATTGGCTCACTGAAGCCTCGGAAAATTCGAGGAATGATGGCAGACAGTAGATAATACTAGCTCTTCTCGACTCGGGCGCTGGCATGAACCTTGCCCCTGTTCCTTGAGCTCACGATCTTGAACATGAACTGCTAACCAAAGGGCTCTTGGGCCGAGGAGCTACGACTTTATTTCATTCCCGAAGATTGGTTGATCAAGAGCGCCTTGTGGCGTCTGGCTGGAATGCTGGACAGCGAGGGTGATGGTTGATGCCCTTCCTCATCATTTAGAATAGAACCACCTGATATTTCTAGGACTACTTTCCGAGATTAATAAATAGGCTTAGAGGCCGAGTGATGGCGTGCTATAAGCTCAGGTAGAGTCGCAAGCAAGCACTCCTACAAATACCACCAAGTCCCTCAGCTCCTCAAACATGTCGCGTTGATGCCAGATTTCCTCACGAACGTTGTTGACAAGTTGGATCGAGTTCATCCCCACCTTGTCCGTGACCCTTTCAACGTACTTTCCGTTCACTTTCTCGATCTCCATCCAGTCCTTTCCCTGATATAGGTCAACCGGGATCAGCCGCCGGCCTTTCAAGTGGAAGGTCACACTTTCTTCCCCTGGGTATGTAGATTGCTGCCCAACAGCCGCACTATCTCTTCGCCTTAGGGTGTAGTCCACGATCCAGATGTTAAGCCCTAAAAACTCCGAACCGGCATCCATGGCCATGTCAACGATATTCTTTTCGATATCATACCCCCATTCTGGGTTGAATTCTAAAGCGATGTTTTGGAATCCTCCGAAGCCATAGCCATACGATCCAAGCTCAATTTCCCAATCGAATCTGGACCAGTCAATTGTCTCTGGGTTCTGAGGTCGGAGGATAAAGAGGTCTTGGTGCGGGAAAACTGTAAAGAAGTATGCATCCCCATTGTGACGTGCGAAGTAGCTTGTTTCCGGCATATCCATCCTCTCCTTTTTTAACATAGAGCGGAGTGGGATGCGGCTTTCTTTCAATAAAGACTTCCACTTGCGGCATTGAAAATTGCGCTCCATAACGAGCCTAGACTCTTTGCAAGCAGTCCATAATCCCCCGTCGATGAGATATGTGGAAGGGTTGTTGCGGTTCCGGGTAATGTCGGTAGATGACTTCTTGCTTTGTGGAGCGGCAAGACGTAGACCATCATATCGGTCGAAGACGTCAATGTTCTTATCAACACCATCGTCTGTCTTTGGATTGTAGAGTTTGAATACGTGTACGCCGGGAACAGCAGGCCGAAGAGCCAGATTCCAGATCATGTCCCTAAGCTCCCAGGGGAGGTCAGAAAAGCGATGAAATGTGCCGTCCATCTTGGGGTCTTGAAAAGGGGAGACAAGGATTGTTGATGATGATGGGAGGATGTGAGAAAGAGAATCGATAACGATTTGTTGGTTTACCCGGGATGGGTTGCCTTCTTATGATTCCACTCACTGACGAATGCCAAAAAGAGTTCACTGCCGTCGAGTCACTGAATTTCGACTGATGCAGCGCTGAACCTTGGACTGCGCAACACTAGATACAAGGTTTACCATCAAACTTTATGCCAAGGGCCCAACCTAGGTAAGCACGCGGGTAAAGGGATAGACGAGATATGAGTATATAGGGGTTACTTAGCTGATATTCCCCTAGGGGTAAGTAATGAGATAGAATACGAATAATAAAACAATAAGTTAAAGAAATCGAAAGCTATAGTATTATTTTTATTATTCTAGTCTATTTTTATAAATATATTAAATATCTTAGTCGTGCATTTTATCTCCCTCCTAAGGAGAGGAAAGCTGTCCTAACATAAGAAGCTATATATATCCTTTTACCCTTAACTTTTCATAGCAGCAGCCATAGAAGGTTAATAATATCTCAGTTACGGTATTATCAGACGAAAATCGAGCTACCCAGCAGATGACCTGCCAGGACAGACATCACGTCTCAAAAGCCATCACGATAAAGAAGTTTCGGGCGTCGTGAGAAGATACCTTGTCCGGGAGCTAGTGTGCTGGATCGCCCCTATATTGAGAATAATCGAAGGTAGTGAGAGACTAGCCATTTCAGTCGACCCCAAGCCTGAGGCAATGCTTTCTCTCGCTCGGAACAAGAGGCCATATCCGAGGCCCGCAGAGTGGCGGCGCAGTGTATAAGAGCCATCCGCTCCCTGCTATTTTCCGACACGAACTTGTTCCTTTCAATACATTCTTTAACTAAGCACTTCCCCCTTAGCTAACAGCTCATCACCCCCTACTCAATTGCGACAATCATCCTTGCTTAGCGACGCTATCCTTTATTATGGCTTTCGAGTCTCGTGCCCAACTCGGAATTGTGGAGGCCGACTATGCCCAGGCTCTATTATGTCTTTCCCATCCCATCCCAGCTCCATCATGTCAGGCTTTCTCTGCGCAAAAGTATCCAAAGCACTGCTACATTGACCAAGTCTGTTCACGAATAGCTAGATCATAAACAGGTCCGAAGCCATTCAGTCCTATTCTACTCCCTTTATAGCTAATCGGTAGTATTAAAGATGTCGTCGATGTTAGCAGCCCAGAGAATCTAATCATGATGCTGGGGTCCTTGAGGTTTGCCTTGTAGTCTCGGACTGCGCTACCTAAGGCGTGCTACACGGCATCAGATGAGCCCGCCATAATATGGCGTCGGCAAGTGTAGGCGACCAGTCAGAGAGATCAGAAAATCACCGTTGTGGTCTTAGGCTTGGGCCTACAGCCTGATTTCAACCCCCCAGCGATTCAATCTTGGGAAGCCGCTGCAACCAGGTGACATTGCAGAGAAGAGTGGGGGGAGCTGCATGAATTATTCACTCTGGACAAGCTAAGCCACCCCTCACAGCTGTATGGCCAATTCATAAGAGTGACGTGGCGAACTAGGCAGTGAGCGTTGGGCACTTCCCAGAGCTCACGCGCTTTGTTCTTCATCTTCTTCATTCTCTGACAATCTTGATTTTCTCAACAAAAACAGACAGAGTCCTCCCTGTTGACAAATTTACTTGCGTGAGAAACCTTTCAGCTGTTAGCATCGAGGTCCGGCCCGCAAGATACACATCATGGCTTCATTGGGCAGATTCACCGCCGCCTTGATGGCCGGCTCTCAAGAGAACACTATGGCGCTCGCCGCTCTAAATTTTGACTTCTCCCTTTACAAAGTAGAGGCACCCAAGGAGTATCAGGCACTTGGTTCGTGCCTGTCCGACGAGCGACGGAATTTGGCTGAGGGTGGCTCCCAACACGTCACTGCGCGCAAACTGGGCGCCGTCTTCCGGACCAGGCTTCCCACAGTCCCTCATCTCATCAAAGCATTTGGTGAGAGGGTTTCGGAGATCGCTCAAAAGACAGAGGCAAAGCACAGAAGCTCGACTGGAACCTCCAACAATCCATTCAGAAATGTCTTCTCGCACAAGATGGGAATCGACGGAACTTCCATCTGGGCGGCAGCGACATCTGGCACTGAAGCTCTCTGTGCGTAACTTCTAGCCTGCATGCTGGCTCGCTTCTGGGCTGCCGATGAGGCGACGTCTATTTGGGCCGAGATCTTGGAGGCACAGAAGGCTAAGCTCTCAGAGAGAGGGGTTGACTTCGACTTCCCCGAGCTAGCCGCGATGCAAGCAACGATTTCTCGTGATCAACTCGCTGAGTGGGATGCAAGTGCTCGAGCATGGCTCAGGACAGCCGACGAGGTACATCGCAAATCCCAGTCACAGTTAAGACTCATCATCGAGAACCTTGACGTCGAAGTGAACCAAAAAAGGAACACTTATGAGAACGTCATGGAAACTTGGCTCGAGTCCATGAAGGTGGTCGACAGACTTGTAGCCGGTGCCCCCCAAAAAGTTCACAATGGTGCGGCGTTGTTGGGGTTGTCGTCATCTGTTCCCCGATATGATTGTCTACGCTAGTGGGTGCAAAGAGATTACGCAAGGCGACAATCTCATCAAGAGGGGCGGAATTCTCACCGTCGGGCTTGAATCAGCTGCTGACTTGGACGCCGGAGTCAGATGGTCGCTTCCTTTGGCCAAGCTTCGATACTACGGAGATCCGGTGGTTATAGACAAAACCCTCGACTTGGGCAGTTCAAGAGTCTCAGTAGACCAACTGATGCTCATTGCCCTTGGGTGCTTGGCCATAGAATGGCCAGAAATGCCCAACAAATACGAATGCGTGTGTAGGTACTACCAATGCCTCTGGAACGTGGCCCAGACGCAGCTGGGTGAGTCGGTAGCTCAACAGAGTTGGCTCAAGTACCTTGGCATTGCTGCTTCCTCATATCTTGATGCAAGCGCCGAGGAGCTGAAAGTGCTCAGAAGGCTTCTTACCTTTGGCACACGCCGAGGGGGCAAATTTCTTACCGACAGGCCGGGATCTAAGTCTGGAATCTCGTGGAGCCAGCAGACACTTGGGCTGTCAAGCCTCGAAGGCTTCATCAATGGTCTTTCTAGGCCTGAATTGCGAGTGGCTTATCTGAGAAAAGCTATGACCAAGGTTGCCAACGACACGGAAGCCGGAGATTGGATTATTTTATACAAGACAAGCGAGGACAATTTGGCGTTTGCCACTGTGTTCCCATCGACCGGCTCTCGGAAGTCCACCAGAAAGTACCACTGCACATGGGAGGACCCAACATTCAGCCTACGACGTCCTATTCCTGCAGAGCTGAATGTCACTTCCGAAGAACTAGATCCCGAGGTCGAAATCATCTCACATGGCTGGGGCTGTCGTCTTGAGAACGATAGGGATCGCAAAGCGGTCGCCTTGTATTTCAGCAAGAAGCGGTCGGATATTGACGAGAACGGTGAGCTGGCGACTCGATACATGGTAAAACCCAGGAGGTACACAACAGATACTGCTACCATCCGATTCGAAGTCAAGTTCAGTGACCCAGACGTCGGCGCAGTTCTCAAGAAGGCTGACAAGCATGGCCTAAAGATCCGAAACCACCGTCTGGACCACGTAATGGAGCTTGAGGAGATCCTTTCAGTGCTTTCCAGCCATGAAGCGAGCATACTGGGACCTGGCTATGGCGAAGTAACCCAGTGGCGTGCTTTGCAAGGCTTGGGTATGATTGGATCGTTGTATTCGAATATGGGCTCTGCCAGCCTATCTTTAGATATTATCAACCAGGAGATGTGCTCTCTAAAGTGGTGCCAGGCGACTTCGCAACCTGACGCATGGCACCAAATGCAGACAGCGAGCCGGGCCACAGGTTTCGCCTGCATCGCAAGCATGGAGACCGGCGACCAGGATCTGGATCCCGATATGCTCAAAGAGGTCATGGCCTTCTCTGTTGGAGATTCCACTTATTCTCTATCTACACTATTCTCAGACCCTCACACAGAGCCACAAGCTGTTCTCTCTGACAACATCTCTGTCAGCAAAGCCACTTGCATCGTCCGTACATTTGGAAACGTTGGGAAGTATGGCATCTCTCTCCTCATTCCACCACCGAAGCTCAAGATCAGGAAACGGGACTGCGGTCAGTGGAACGTCATCAATCATGACGTTT
This sequence comes from Fusarium neocosmosporiellum, assembly GCA_006518225.1. Taxonomy (NCBI): domain Eukaryota; kingdom Fungi; phylum Ascomycota; class Sordariomycetes; order Hypocreales; family Nectriaceae; genus Fusarium; species Fusarium neocosmosporiellum. Next base: position 16,251 of record SSHR01000212.1, on the reverse strand, counting down.
GGGACGGCACCACAACCGACTCGTTCGGGGAGACATCACTTCACTTGTTCCTCACCGAATACCGAGTCCCCTACACAACCAACCATCGCGGCAATCGAGACATTCAGGCCTTTTTCCAGGAGGCTGCAATATCTATCTACGACGGCAAAACTTGGATAGGTGAAATTGATATTCTCAAGGCCCTAGGCAGCAGGTCGGACGTCTTGCTCAGGGTCCCTGAGCTCTGCGAACATGGCGTCATGGAGTATGAGAAATGGCCACCTCCTAACCTTGGACACTGGGAGACTTCAAAGCGCAAAAAGCAGGTGCAGGAAGAGTATTTGGCTAAAGAGATTTCCTGTGTCGACAGCTGGTGCGAGCTTATGGACAAGCCGGACCGTCCTGTCATTGTACGCAGCCGCGGAAACTGGCTTGGGCGTCTCGCAGCAACTTCGATCAGTGTTCAACTGGGGTACAGAGTTGTGCTATTGCCTGACAATGGATGTCCTCGGGGTTGTTTTACAGATGGCAAGTACATAAGGGACCGATTGGTGCGAGCAGGAGATGTTGTTGTATGGTAAGAATGACGGATAACATTGTCGGATTGGACCCTGCACCGGACCCCCCTAGTCCTCCAAAGGAAAGTTGCGTAGGGTAGCGTTAACCACATCGTCTGCACCACGGCAAAAGATGAGCTTGGGCTCCTTGGCAGAAGCATTGCCTTGCTTCCTCTCGACAATGTAGCCAACGCAAACAGCCACAACCGACTCGAAAAGCTCCGTAAACTCAACGTGGCCGCGCGTACACCATCCAACTATGATGCCACTCCATTGCCTTTCCTCCAATAACTTTTTCAGCTCTTCAAGATTGGCACTGTTGACATTTAGATCGAAGCCGACGTTCGAGAAGCGGGATGTGGTCGAGGAGGGGACTTTGGCGGGGTCCCATTGTTGCTCCAGAACTTCACCGATGCTGTGGCCGACGAGGTGGCGAGCAAGTGAGATTGTGAGAACTGGGATAGGATGCGCGGATTCCATGATATGGAGTAGTTTGTATGTAGTGGTTATGTTATTGATGGTGGTTCCAAGAGTGAGGGTGGCGTTGTGTTAGGGCGTGCGTCAGGTTAGAGGCGTTCCAATTGATGGTTCAAACACACTCTACCAGATTTCACTTGTTTTGAGCCTCATCTAAAGATGAATATATAGTATTGAGCTTACAAATCAAACGTTATAAGCTCTATAAACGAATACTGTTACAAATCAGAGAAACACTGCTCAAGACACCGAGGTTTCTCAAGATGCCGAGGCTTGTCAAAGAACCCGAAGGCAGTCCGAAGAGCCCGATGACAATATTAGCATCCAATTCCACCAGAATTCCACCATGATTGCGCGTAAAACCATCGTCTCTTCTAAACTTGTGCTTAAAGCTTATGCTCTCCGAAAGTGTCAACGTCATCGATGATGAGCGTTACATCTGCTTCGCACACACACCACAATTCGAGTCACCCACCCTAACAAATGAACCCGTGTATTCCCACATCCCAATCTTCTAAGCAGCGCAGGCGAGGCTGAAAGCACCAGCAATGATACCGCCAACCGCAGGGATACCACCGAGGACATCCTTCAGAGCCCCAGAGATAGCTGCTGGGCAGTTAAAGTCGCTCGACCCCTTGCATTGCACGGACAATCTGTAATCCAGCTGGGCCGTGTTACTCCCATCATCCTTATTGAGGACAACTTGCTGGAAGTTGACGCCCTTGGTGATGGGGAGGACCTGAGTCTCGCAGCTGGGCTGCCCCTGGGTGGTGCACAAGGGGTTGTCCTCGATGCTGACCGTGATGCTGCTAACGTCGGCTGTCACAGTAAGTGAAGTCGTAAGTAAATTGATCATGTAATCTCTTTCATCAAGACTGTCGTAGTGCCGCTTCCGGTGACGGACCAAGTGCACTCAAGCTTGTCGCCAAAGTCCTCGAACTGAACAATGAAAGGGCCATTGTTGACGGTTGTTCCAGAGTCGCAGCCAAACTGGGAGCACACTTGTCGAAGCGCATCGCCAACAATTTTGGCTCCGTCGCCAGTGCTCAGTGGGATCAGGCTGCTGCCGACGGTGAGCTGGGCCGTCAGGTCGCGCTTGAAGAGGTTGGGAATGCTCGCCGCCTTTGCTACGCCCAGAAGAATGGGGAGGATAATGGTATATGAGAGCATGGTGAATGTGTTTAGTGGATAATAGGAGTTGTCAAAGAAGAGATCGGTAGTTGAGGTGATAGAGTGCTGAACCGATTGTTGTCGAAATCCCAAGTGCCTGCCAGCCTCATTTTATCTTGCCCAGAGTGAGTTGAAGGTGTCTATGGAAGCCCTTGATTTGTATTATCGAACTGAAAATAGCCATTGTATCTGAAATCATCTATACGAGCAAGTTGCGGATGATGAGCTACCCGAGGAGATGCTCAACAAAGCCCAAACGATAACCCAGCTCGAATTTGTCAACCAAACATGCTTTTCTGAATCCGATACAACTAACGGCACCATTACCTATTCTAAGGCCCAAAGCTTGCTTCAGCACTAACAGGTTCTGCTGCAGCGTGGTTTAACTCAGTCGCTCACGATGCCATTGGCCCATTCCTTGGCCTCGGGATCATGAGGAGTCTTCAACTCTAGATCCCCGAGTTTACACGATAATCACATTTCCTCGGGAACGCCGTAAACTCGAATTACAAATGATTGACAAGCATCCAGGTCCGTGTCCAGGAGTCGCCGACGGATCTACTCTCTCCGTCCATCAGCCCTAATCTGTCTAGCCCCTATGAAGACCAATAAGTCAAGTCCGACGTTATAGCGCGATCGCTGTGGCCTAACTAGAAGCCTCTCGAGACGTCTTCTATCTCGCACAATCCCAACACACAGACCTACTTGCCATCCTCTGCCTGCCGCAACCTGGTGAGGCGCACAGGTGGTCCTAGCAGATGTTGCCGTAAGTTGCCATGTTGACACAACCGACGGCCTAACAAAAGTGCGTGAGGCAGCAAGAAGTTGCATCATGCGCGGTTCTACTACACCCCGAGACTCTACACATGACATGTTCGCTGCAGGTACCTGACGGGCCTGCTACGGAGTAACATCCTGCAGCGGGACATGTATGAGCGTTGCGGTACGCCCGGCCAGAGGCCTGGATCCTGGCTTGGTTGCAACCCTCACTCAAACAGATGTGGACATTACAGTATCCAGCCCGGTACCCTCTTGGACATCCCTGCGCATCAGTCGTGAACCATCCATTTCCTCTCTGGATGCAGGAGGAGTCGAGACACTTACAAAAGTCGCAATAGTCAGACACCGGAGCGCGAACTGTCACCGCGTAGGTGCAGTCCCCTGCTTGACAAATCACTACCCGATATCATGCTAGAGATTGCTCTTGGGGTCCTAAGAGATGAAGGGAGAGCTTTGAGACCTACTTGTAGCCTTTAGTTGATGTACGCGCAGATGGATGAAGGCCGAGTTTTGGTGTTGATAAGAATGGTTTTCCCCCTTTGTCAAGGCAAGCGAGAAAAGGATGCTGAGCTTGGGGATTGGTGTGGGAGTCCTATCCCTCTTATAGGCAGCTAGGTACTAAAAACACCATTTTCGGCCTCGCACTTGATCTTGTTGCTGTCTAATGAGTTGATCGCTTTCTGGGAGAGAGTGTCTATCTCTCATAATCTTGCAGCGTAGGCTGAGATATGATAGGATAAGACGGCGGTTGAAAATGTCAGACCATGTCTTGCGCATGCCGACCGCAGCTTTCAAGTAGATAGACCCGGTCATTGTGCATTTTCGATTCAGCTTTATCCATTTCCCCGGCCTCCTACCCCGATCTGACATCAGAGAGAGCACTTGTTCCTTCAACCTCTCTCTTTGGCTTGAGACTATACTACTCCGCAGTGTTGGACTCGATGACGTCCCTTGAGTTCTGGTAAGAAGGGAGGTATATTAGAACAAGATAATGGAGGAAAGCTATGGTAAATGCGCAAATAGTTAGTTTTTATCATCAAGCCAGGTAATCCAATGGTGCTTGCTTCTCTTGAGAAAGCGGTGGTGCCGCTGGGTAGGTCCTATGTGTGAAGAACGAATCATAAGCAAAGGTTCTTATTCCTATTGTGAGTGTGTGACGAAGCTATTAGAACCATTGGTTCCCGTATCGCAAGAACGGGGGCCCCCTACTTTTGGGTATTTGGTCCAGTGGTCTATTAGTCACAGAGTGTGTTGAAAGTTGAATGGAGACTCTTGAACCAAGTAAAAGGCAAGGTCGAGGAAAGTGGCGAAAAACAAGTTACGAGTTATAAACGCCAGCATGGACTAGTTCATATGAAGATTAAAGAAGAACAGCTAGAAAGAATACACAACCCATATCCCTATAATAAGACAGACCACGTCAAGTTCCAATATCAGATCTATGACCTACTCTCTACTTCCTTCTTCAAATCTGCATTGAAACTATCCCAATTATCCAAGGACTTCTTGGTAAGGCTACGCCCCGGTGCCATAAGAAACGCTAAAAGGCCAGTAAAATCTTCCTTCTGCCTGAACGTCGTCCCGCCTGGAGTCTTGGAGCTCGGCTGCCATGTAAACTCGTGCTTGCCCGAAAAGATAGGCCACAGATTTCCATGCCACTCGAAGGCAGTTGGCGAGTTTTGCTGCGATGGATTAGCAATAGTCGCGAGCCATGACTCATCAGCGTACCAGGAGAGTAGGAGAAAACTTCATGGTCCTCAGGTCAACTTTGAGTTTGTCCTTTGGTTGTAACTCATCCGATTTTTTCGATGAGTTAGCTGGCTCGACCTTCCATCTGTTCCATTCTTTATATCTTGAAAAGTCCATGAACTAGCCTGCTTAGTATTGTACTGGTCAAGGGGGTGCTTCAGCTTACCACTGATCTGACAGTCTCGGGTGGTGCCTGGATCTCGATCTCGGCGATCATAGTCTGAGTCTGGCCCATTTTGAAGACAGTCTACGATAAGAGAAAATATGTGATTTGAATCCTTCGGTACTGGAATCTGAAGCTGGCCAGCATGTTGATATCACGCTGCATTTATACATGGCCTTCTCCCAAGATGTAAGACGGTGGCTTATGCAGACGGAGCATAATTCAACCCGAAAAACGCCACCGAACTATCTGATTGGCTTGCTCGCGCCATCAAGAACTGGTTGTCCCGCTCTATTATTAACATCCTGGCCCACAATGCACTGTAAGCTGGACAGCGTCCATAAACACCACGCTGGACGAATAGCACTTTGTTTGCAACCCGGCTTCGTCGGAAGTTGCTGACCAAAGATCCGAATTGGGGAAAGTTGCTCTCAATCTGCGATAGTGCTTGGTGCTCTCGGCCGGAACGCGAGATAGGAAGCTGGCTGCCTGAACGTCGTGCCTCCATGCTTCAGTCTCAAGCCGCCTTGCACTTGTATTTTCCGCTCGATAGCGGCAATACTATCGCTTACGAGAACCCCAAGTTTAAGCTGACACACACCCATCCTTCACTGTACAGAGTCCAGGTAGCCCTCCCTGACTGTACTTGCCGAAACTTGTCTTAGTGCGTCTCCAGCCTCGAATCAAGCCAAAATACCACAGAGTTAGACGTTAGCAGCACTATCAAGCTGCAACTTGGTCGGTCATGAGTTGCAGGCCTTCTATCGGACGCCCCCGCGTATCTTCATGTTGGCTCTCTCCAATTCTAATTCTCAACCAATCACATCATATCCGGTATGGTGTAGTGGCTAACATTTCGCGCTCTCATAACCTGAGGGAATAGCACCGCGGAGCCCAGGGTTCGATTCCCTGTACCGGAGTTTCTTTTTGGCTCTTTTACCTCATCATAGTCACCTTGAGGGTGGGAGAGCAGTAAACTTGCAACTTGCGACATAGAAAACGGGCGAAATGGTATGCGGCCATTGCCAATATCTTTTTGTCTCCTTGATTTTCCATTTAGGATTACGACCATCTTGACAACTGGCTCCAGGCTGGTCCTGTCTGCCTCACCGAACGAAACACTTGGTGGATCCTAAGCCTTAGGATGGATCAGCAACTGTAAACATTGAGTCGTTTTCACATCAATACCACAACGTCACTCCTCCTCCTCTCCCCACCTGTCGATATCCATTCAAACTCGAAAATGGGAGGCACCAAAAGAACACTGGCCGAAATATTGGACGCCGAAGATATCGACGATATCCCTCTCCTTCGCATCCGCCGTCTCCGTCTAGATCATGATGCAGAACCTGCTCCAACGCAGCCCTTGAGTCCGTTCCCTCTGTTGCTACAGCGGCTTTCGCCTCGTAGGCTTGCGACAACATCTCTCTAACTTCGCGACAGGTCAAGATGAGGTCACCGCCCGCGTCAACGAGTTCAACGAACTGCGCCTCAACAGCCTGCCCCTCAATCTCATGACGTCTGAGTTCAAGCGCTACCTCTTCTGGCACTCGAACTACCGCCTGGAACGAGCCAAACACGATGGTGCTCCCCTCGCCGACATCTCCATTGGCCAAGAATGTCTCCCAACATGGCCTACCCATACCTGGGATCCGCGCGAGGAATCTCTTCACCACAACATCCAGTCCCGCCTCTTGAATCACGAAGCCTCCAACCAGGCCAGCATTCTCGTACGGCAAGACATCATTTGGAAGTCGAACAGGAAGCTAGATGAAGCAAGAGCCTTGGGCTACCAGTTGGAGGACATTCGCATCGGCGAGGGTCTGCTGCCTGTCTAGGGGACCGCAGCACATCATGTCTCCATGACATTGTACTCTAATGATGACGATGAACAAACAAACAGTCCGCAATCCGAAGAGAGCAGCGAGGATCCCTTCTTTTTCAACAGCCCCGACACCCCAGATGCCTACGTACAGAGCGGGTCTTCCGTCACTACGAATGCGCTCCCATCTGACCCGCTGGGCCCTGACACTGGTTCCGGCTCCGATACTGACGTGGACACGGACTCCAACGGCCCAGACGATTTCGACGACCAGGTCTCTGTTGACGATTATCTCGCGGATCAACCGTACTACTCAGAATATGACGAACAACTCAATGTTCTCCACGGTGCCCAGGTTGCCGGCCTCTCTTCCTTTCATTCGCGCATCGATCTCGAGGTCTTTCTAGCCGAGGATGAAGATGAGGTTGAGGACCTGCCAGAGATGCAAATGGCCGTTGACAGGGAGTCTTTCGAACACTGGTTTGGGGTTGACGGTGCTATCGATGTTGAGCTTGATGGCGCTCGTCTCCGTTGCACTGGGGATCTGTTTGATCCCGATGAGATGGCGAGTTCGTCTTCGGATGAGGATGAGCATGAAGAAATGGATGTCTTGGTCTATGGATAGGGTTTGAGAACGGCGGAGGGACGGAGGGTCGCTTGGACGTGAGGATGGCGTACTGGATGGTGGGCCAAGACTTTCAGGCTTCCGTTTCAGAATTGTGTGTAATGATAGCTACTAGCCAGCGTATTGTCGCATTTTGGGTTTCCGCTTCTTATTAATTCCCAATACTAGTATTTGGCCAATGAAGGTTGCTCTATAGTTTCTTGAATATCTCCCCGCTGACGTCTTCTCAGGCTTCGGAGGTTATCACAGAGGCCGATGTGACGTTTGTTGACACAAACTCTCAAGCTGCGTGCACCTCAGGCTCATTCTGACGCAACCACCTCTTGCAAGTGGTGTTTACGATCCTGACAGCGACCTAAACCTGGGCATAGGGATGGATGTCTCATGAGATCTACATGACGTTTTCCGTCGTAGCTCTTGTGTTTGTCAAAGACGAGTGTCTGTTCTTTCCAAACAGCAAGTGGCTAGCCATCTTGTTTAACAATGAAATATGCAGAGTAAAATCTATCACAAGTAGCAGATGTAGAGTCAAGGAACTAACTGTGTGCTTCAAGATATTCATTCTGCCAAGCTGACACATGCCGTGTATTAAAGCGCCAGCCCACCATCTATATCCATTACCAAAACCAAAACCATGCAATGCAATCCTATGTCATGACGTCAAGGTCGAGTTTGTCAAGAGATATGCCGTTGACATCGGCCACAATGCCAGATATCGTCTCAGGCATCGCCCACAACACTTTGTACAAAGGACAGTCCAACCCAGCACTACATCGATGCTCGCGATCCTCGCTTACCCTCTTGATACGATCCTCCAGAGTCGATACCGTGTGGATCTTGAAGGGCTGTACTGACGGCCACAGTTTGTGTGTTTCCAGACAGCGAAAGCGGCGATGCGAGTTTCGGTCGTGCACAGTGAATCGAGAACATCACTTGAACATCGTCAACAGCGGTCATCTCTCACATCACGGGAGGGCAACCGCCCGCATTTCAAACAGAGCTTCTGGTCGGTGGTGTAGCTCTTCTCGTAGCTCCCTAATGTGCGCTCGTTCCACTGGATTGCAAGGTGGATTTGATCCAACACTCTCGATATCTCACCCGCCAGGGCATCTAGCCGTTTGTCAGCTTCATGTACATGGTGCAGACACAGGTGAGAGCAAACCTTTTATCTCAAACGGCAAGATGGCAGTCATCTCGTTCTTGGACCACTCAGACTCGAAATCCAAATTCAGATGCGGCACAGCTCCCTTTGACACAGTCGAGATGGACTTAGTCGATCGGAAAAAGTAGGCCGCCGTGAGAAGCAGCCCGATATCCTTGGGATCAGACACGCCTTCGATTCCGGACAGCCAGGTGGAAATCCAGGGTCGCAAAGCGACGTTGCAGCTGTACTTGTCGCTTTGTCTCGCCACCGCAGCCAACAAAGCGGGCTTGAGACTAGAAAACTTTTCGCTGTACTTGAAGTGAAGAATAGAGAGGATAATCTCCATAGCCTCAGGATCGTCCTCCTGGAGGGTGATCTCAGGACACTCTCCCTGTCGAACAGCAGCGCCCTCCTTAAAGTTAGATCCAAAGAGTGATTCAAAATACGGCGAGGCAACGCGCAGGATGGTGGATGAGACGAGACATTTCATGGACGGTTTCGTGCGATGGTGGACCACGAGGATGGCATCGCCGTTTGGATATAGCTGTAGCATTGTGGTGGGTTCGTGGGTTTCTTTGCTGCGTAGACTGGGTATCTCGACAAACTGACCATCCATTGCAGCAAAAAAACTCTCAAGAAATAATAATCAGGGAGAAAGAGTCAGTAGCAAAGAAAATACCCACAAGGAAACAACACTGGCACACCCTTATGTAGCCCCAACCTCGGCCTCCATCCCACACCAACATGTCTGGGTCCGTGATGGTCCCAGACTGTAATTGGCGCTGAGAATTTTCCGACAAAGAGTCATGTTTCTGAAGGAGCGGTCAACTGACGTCCCCCATGACTCGGTTTCCTGATGCGGGAGGTTGTTTGGCCGTTTTTGAAACGTCGGTTCCGGTTCGTTGGTATATGGTCTACCACGCGGACTGGAGTGACGGGCGAGATGGGATTATAGTGCAAGCCTAAGCGGTCTGTTGCGAATATTTTCGGGAATTCTATGCACTAACTCATTTGATCAGATAATCATTAATGATATCAGATATCGCAGAGCCTCTCCTATATCGGCTGTCATTCAACTCCAAGACGTTGTCCGTTGCCTATTGCCGTCAATGATGCGATGGGCTAGTGGGAAAACCAAGGCCACTCTTCGGATATCTCATTCTCCCTTATCCTCCCTGTAGATCTATGTAGACTCCTATTTATTGTGATAGTGAAGCGATGGCGTGATGGCACTAATACTACGCACCCTGGAACAGACCCACGGTCTTCATCTCTATCAGGATATTGAAAGAGCCCAACGTGCGACAAAACCCCTGCTTCTTCCGGAGATAGTCATCGGGCCGAGACAAAAACTCCACTGAAGGCGCTGATGCAATTTCTATGTTGAAGATGCGAGAATGGGGGTTGATAAGAACGCCATACTCGTGGGTGAGGGTGAAGACTTTGATATAAAACCGGATGCTCCTTTGTGCATACCTTGACCAGATACTCGATAATAGTCTCAGTCGCATCCTCTCTCTTACTGTTCACAGAATATTCAAAATGGCTGAGCCACAGGCTGTTGGCCTTTATCAAAAGGCACATGATATCTTTCGTGGCACCTACGTACAGGCCGTACTACTAGGTCTCATTAGTTTTACTCAGCCCGGCATATGGAACGCCATGAACAGTGAGATATTATCTTTCACTCAAAATTGGATATATTCTGAATGTATTTTTTAGGTCTTGGAGCTGGTGGGCAAGCTGAACCATATGTCGTCAACGCCGCCAATGTCATTACCTTTGTGTGAGTCGCCAGTCCTGCAGCCGCATTGAATGCTAGACCTGTGGATTTTATCTAACACATGAGCACATAGGGTCATGTTCGTTCTGTCTCCTCTGGCTAGCATCGTCGGCAACATCATCGGTCTACACTGGGTTGTTGTGTTTGGCACGATTGGCTACGTGCCGTACTCAGCTGCATTATACGTAAACTCCACGAACGGAACGCAATGGTTTCTCATTTTTGGAGCTGTGACCTGCGGTCTCTCGGCAAGTATAGCCGTGTTCAAAAAATCTCCTTTTGCTTTATCTGACCAAAGACAGGCTACGGCGCTGTGGACTGGCGAAGCCGCCATGGCCGTCGGATATCCCGAGATCCGACGACGAGGCATCTGTAGTAAGTCTCGACACACTTCGATATCTTGAGCCACCCTAACATCTCTTTCCAGTCGGAATATGGCTTGCACTCGGAAAACTCGGTTCCATCATCGCCTCAGCCATCCAGCTCGCCCTCAACAAGGACAGCTCCTCCAAGGGCGCCATCTCCACCAAAACGTACCTCGTGCTCATCGCAATCCAATGTCTAGGTCTCCCGCTTGCCCTTCTTCTCGCACCAGCGCACAAGCTCGTCCGCTCAGATGGGAAAAAGCCAACATTTGGCTCGACGAACCGTTCCTTCAAGGCCCAGGTCCGAGGCTATCTTTCCCAGTTCCGTCGACGCGAAGTTCTCCTCTTGATACCGGCATTTATCACGGCTCAGTGGGGAGTCACATACCAAGGAAACTATCTCGCCGCCTACTTCACAGTGAGAGCACGTACACTTGCAGGCTTCCTCGTAGCCATTGTCGGCGCCATTGTCAATGTCATTGCTGGTTGGTGGCTAGACACAAAGCACCTGAAGAGGTCGACTCAGGCCCGGAGCATGTGGTACTTTCTCCTGGCTCTGTTCACTCTTGTCTGGATTTGGAACCTTGTCATCCAAACTCGATGGGCCAAGGAGAGCCCAGGAGACATCGATTGGAGCAGTCACAATTTCAGAGTCGGTGTTGCGATCTTCATTCTCTACAGGTGAGTAGCCAGATTAAAATCGCCCTTAAAAGGAGTCCAGTGCTAATTGTGGCAGGATTGCATACGAAACTGTCGGCATTTGGCTATACTGGGGTCTTGGAACATTCGACACGGACCTCGATGCCATCACCCTCTCTATGGCGGTCTTGCGAGGCGGTGAATCACTTGGCTCGGCGCTGGCGTACGCGGTTGGCTCAGTTCGGAGTGCATCGCTCATAACCAACCTGATTGTCGCCACTGTCGTGTTTTACGCCGCTGTGCCGTTTACAACTTGGGCAGCCCACTTGATCAAGGATCGCGATGTGGTGGAGGGAGATGATATCAGCAGCGAGAACGAGGGGGAAGCTTCCAGCTCACAGGGCACGGAGGATCAGACTGTCGAACGTGTGGCTACAAGGTTGAGTCTCAAGGATTGAGCCCATAATTGTTTCATTCATGGGAGAGTTACTCGAGCATCGAAGGAGTGTTGATTTTACCGAGGGCTGGCTGTATCCGGCCTTTCTCTTGGGCGAGATTCCCTTTCAACTTCAGACCTCCGGCGCCACATCTCAATTAAACACATTGCCTATCTCGCAGTCAGAGCTCTCGAGCAGTTATTGTTCACGTCAAGTAATTAGATTGTGGCCATTAATGGGGGCGTTGACGAACGGATGTACGTTGAACCGAAACCGTCAGCTCAAATCTCTCAAATCTCTAGAAACGTTTCCCTCATGCTAGAACCATCAGCAGTCATGGCGATTAGGCTAGCATCTCAATTCCGATGCCCACTACGCACACTTTCCGCGCAGGTGAACAGGCCTGCTCACCACTGCAGATGGTTCCACGAGCGCAAGGCTGACTTCGTTACGCTCGATGCCGGCGGATCGCTCGAAACACGCAAGCTCGATGTCATCACTGGGGACCCTCATGAAGCCTACGTTATAGTTGATCGGGACGTTGGCTTCGCCATGAGATCAGCCATTGTGAAGCAGACTGGATCGTCTCTTGGTGCAGACACCGAGAAGGTCCCCTTGACATTTCATCATGATTCACGGCATTTCGCTCACCGTGCGTGTCACATGCCCATACATGCATAAACGCGCAATTGACAGTATTCCAAGATACAACACCCTACCCACGAATCGTCCTTGAGCATGACCTTCCACATCAGAACCCAAGCAGCACAAGCCTCGCGACCCTCTGGCTCTGGGGAGCGACGCACTCCATCACCTTGGATGGAACCTCCGATGGTGAGTTCTTAAACCATTCAGCAAGTACGCCATACTCAATTGCAAGTAGCCGAGTTTGAGGAGGCTTGTCGAGAAAGCCATGAAAGGTTGGAAGGCGCAGCTGAGTTGTTGAAGCACAAGTGATTACCAACGCGCTGGACGGGGGATGCCCAATGTCAGCTGGTATCGCCATTGGGAACCACAGTGAACGATCCAGCCTCGTATACTACATATTAGGAGAACATCCTAAACACGCCACTTCGTATCTTGTACTCTTACATATTGGTCCAGCATCTATCATGAAGAACCGACTCTTTCCTAGGACTCCTTATTCTTCTCGACTAAGGCCTGGGCGATACTCCGGTAGTAATTCCCCAGGTCCTCCGGCGTCCACCGTCTCGTGGCCACAAAGACATGAGCATCAGAAAGCTCCTCGTTGAACTCCACCTCATCCTTACCATTCGGCTTCGTCTGCAACTGGTGGCCATTCATCTTGAGAAACATGTCTGCTGCGTAAAGGGCGGTACGTTTGTTGCCGTCCTGATAAGAGTGGTCGAGGGCAATCTTTTCCGCAAGAACGCCAGCCAGCACAAATAAGTCTCTCTGTCCGTAGTGCTCGTGGTTCACTGGCGAATTGACGGCGGATTCCAGCATGGCTGGTTGGGTTGGCGATGCCTTCACAATGTGACGCATGTGCAGCCTCTTGACTTGTGCAGCAGTGAGAAAACGGTACGGGACGGCTGAAGACATGGTACGTAAGACGCAAAGACTGAGGTGAGATGTATAGTTAGGTGGCAACTCGATAATCAGTGGGCTTCTTATCAAGTGTTTGTGAGAGACGAGGCATTTCAAGGATTGACCCATGGCCAATCAGTTCGCACGGAAAGAACGGGGTCTAAGCAGCAACTTCTACAGGCTCGACTATGTAGCATTGGATCACGGATTTTAACCATGGAAGTATTTAACAAAGAAAGGTAAAATATCAAGGCTGTCTCATCTTTGCACGAGTATGTATTCTTGGGACTTGTCTTAGACGCTGTCAACTGGGTAGCTCCTGACCTTTCTGCGAAAAGTCATACAAGTACATCTCTATACTTGTTAAGGACTAATCATCTAAATTTCAGCTTATATAAGTCATTTTCACTTCATAGATAGGCCAATTCGGAGATAATGAGGTGTTGTTGCAACAGAAACTCATGTCGTAACTTACCCGAGAGTTGGCTTTGAGGGGTGCACGTGACCTTCATTGCAATTCCGTGGCTCCGCATTGGGCGGGGGAAAAGCAGCCCCACCAAGATTTTTGTGAAGCTTCGATTTTTGGAGGGGCAAAAGTCAATATCCAGCGTCGAGACGACTCGACACCCCGGCCTGACTCACCGCACGAGGCTCAACAGAGCTATACGATTATCGCTGCTCTTTCGAGAGCCTCTTCAACCTCACAGACCGACGAAAAACAGTATCTCGACGACCAGGCTCTCACCATGGCGACCGCCACCATGACCGCGACGGTGGTCCACACCAAGAAGAAGCCTGATCTGGCACCAGAGAGCGAGCGCTTCCTGCGATGTTGCGCCGACGTCGCCAACGCCCTCATCGAAGACCATGAAGCCTCCAAGGCCGGTCGCACGACCCGCGACATCAACCTCAACTCGCTGCGCAACAAGCTCGCCAAGAAGCACAAGCTCATGAACATCCCGCCCTTGACCGCCATCATCGCCTCTATTCCCGAGCATTACAAGAAGTACATCCTGCCGAAGCTCATCGCGAAGCCTATTCGGACGTCGTCTGGAATTGCGGTTGTTGCTGTCATGTGCAAGCCCCATCGATGCCCTCATATCGCTTATACCGGCAACATCTGTGTCTACTGCCCTGGTGGACCGGACTCCGATTTCGAATACAGTACACAATCATATACCGGATATGAGCCAACCTCGATGCGAGCCATTCGGGCGCGATACGACCCCTTTGAGCAGGCGCGAGGACGAGTCGACCAGCTCAAGTCCCTCGGCCACTCCGTCGACAAGGTCGAATATATCATTATGGGAGGCACCTTTATGTCGCTGCCCGAGTCATACCGAAATGAATTTATTGCGCAGCTCCATAATGCGCTAAGCGGATACCAAACAACCAATGTGGACGAAGCTGTGGAGGCTGGCGAGATGAGCAACATCAAGTGTGTCGGTATTACAATTGAGACTCGACCCGACTATTGTCTACAGCCTCACCTCTCAGATATGCTGCGATACGGCTGCACAAGATTGGAGGTTGGAGTTCAGTCGCTTTACGAAGATGTCGCACGAGACACCAACCGAGGGCACACGGTTGCAGCTGTTGCAGAGACATTTTGCCTTGCCAAGGACGCTGGATACAAGGTCGTCAGTCACATGATGCCTGACCTGCCCAACGTGGGCATGGAGCGAGACATTGACCAATTCCGAGAGTATTTCGAGAACCCTGCCTTCAGAACAGATGGTCTCAAGATCTACCCGACCCTTGTCATCCGAGGCACAGGCCTGTACGAGCTGTGGCGGACGGGGCGGTACCAGAACTACACACCAAATGGCCTGATCGATCTGGTTGCCAGGATCTTGGCCCTGATCCCACCCTGGACACGCATCTACCGAGTGCAGCGAGATATCCCCATGCCCCTGGTCACATCTGGAGTCGAGAACGGCAACTTGCGTGAGTTGGCGTTGGCTCGGATGAAGGACTTTGGAACGACTTGCCGAGATGTGCGGACGAGAGAGGTCGGTGTTAATGAGATCAAGAACAAGATTCGACCCAATCAGATCGAGCTTGTTCGAAGAGACTATGTCGCCAATGGCGGTTGGGAAACATTCCTTGCCTACGAGGACCCTAAGCAGGATATCCTCGTCGCTCTTTTGCGGTTGCGAAAGTGCACAGAAAAGTACACTTACCGAGAAGAACTCATTGGCCAGCCCACCAGTATGGTGAGAGAGCTTCACGTCTATGGCACGGCGGTCCCCGTGCACGCCCGTGACCCCCGCAAGTTCCAGCACCAGGGTTTCGGCACTCTGCTGATGGAGGAAGCTGAGAGGATCGCGCGAGAGGAGCACGGCAGCGACAAGATCAGCGTCATCTCTGGTGTTGGCGTGAGGAGTTACTACAAGAAGCTTGGGTTCTGGCTGGACGGGCCTTATATGAGCAAGTGGCTGGATGGCCGGGAGGGTCCTCAGTGATGAGATTTGGGCTTGGGACGAGATTTACAAATACCTCTGGGCGGGGAAAAGCATGGGTTTATAGAATAGGCGCAATTGGGGATTGGTATCATGAGACATGGTCAATGAGAGTCATTTACTTGATGTTCACTGGTGTTGCTTTTAGGGGTGTTTTGTCTTAAAGATGGTGTACCTTTGCAAGTCTTTAAATGGGCATTCTACCCTGTTGCCTTGCTTCTCTCTTGTCAGCTCTACATGACCATGTGGCCTGTATCTCTTGACTCTTCTCCTCAGCGTCAAGTGACCATTTAGTGAGCGCGTGAGTGCCGAATGACGCCTCAGATCTAAGGATCTTGAGCCTCAAGATCAGGAAACCCGATTGGCCAATCTCGCTTAGTCATGCTTCCAACGTCGCCGCGTCCCGGCTTTTACCTCTCAACAGCTTCAACTCGATCCTTTCAAGCTTGGAAACTCCCGGCCGTCATGACAGCCGCCCAACGCCATGAACATCGGCCGCCGCCATGACGTCCCGGACTCCCGAACCGGCGTCCTCCCCGTCCTACCCCCCC
>SSHR01000211.1:0-41974 GCA_006518225.1 Fusarium neocosmosporiellum | reverse complement strand
GGGGGGGGGCGTGACCGTGTTGTTGACAGTGATGAGGGAGAGATGTCATTCGGAGGATGCGAATCATCTAGGGCGTGGAGGGGGAATGACCTGGGACTCTTTACCAACCAACTTTAGACAAATAGACATAGACGGCTTAGAATAAACAGAGCAGCAAGCGCAGGCGATTATAGAGGCCAACAATAGACAAGTTTGTCCTGGGTTGAGTCAGGCGTGCCGAGTGAACAATCACAGGACCCCATGCACCCTTAAAAGGCCGTTTCCCTCCATCTCCGGGTCTTCACTCGGCCTCCTCTTTTCAACCTCTACTGAAACTCCTCGCACAGTTATAGCAACTGCACCCTCTTCCACTGCAGAATAACATCTCTCCAGCAACTCTTTTTCAACACCTGCCAACTGCCTCACGTGCTAGGCCCTATCGTCTGCCCTCGCAGCGCCCTGAGGCCTGCTGAAGCCTGAAGCAGCTAAACGCTGCCAACTATTGACAGTTGCAAAGCGCCTCGACGAATAAACACATCCCCGCCTGTTTCCCTCGTGCACACTCCTCTCCTCCTCCTTCCTCGCTCAACATCAGCAACTCGCATCGACTGTGAATAACTCACGCAACGCATACACCCCCCAAACCTTTCCTGCATTTACATTCACGGCTTTTATATTTGTTACTCGATTAGGAATACTTTCTCTATTCAAGGGACCGTCGCGTTCTTCATTTGGCATTTCCCCCTCTTGTCTTCATTTCTTGGAGTTGGTTAAGCGCGTTTAAGAGCGCGAGCCAACCTTCCCCCCCTTCACAACGACACCGTTCCCTTCGACACCAACTCTAGCATCGATAAGAATGACGGGAAAGCCTAGCTACCAGGCCAACGAGATCCAGTTTGCCCTGGAGCTCATGCTTCAGGATCTCTACAACGAGCAAATCTCCGACGCTTTCGAGCAACGCTTCGGTCGCCCTTTGACCGACAACCAGATTCGTTATCTGCGCAACAAGTATGGAAAAGACCCCGACTTTGGGTAAGTAAACAACAAATCAGTCCTACTTCGCACGTCTACCTCGAGAACATTCTTGCTGATGCGATGGCCGTGCTTGGTAGAGCTCCTCTGGTCAATAGACCTGCTAGTAAGAAGCTGAAGCGCCGTCGCCCGGAGCCACTTGAGTGAGTTACCCCTTTACTTTCCCGCAGAACAAGCATACTGACCTTTCAGACCTCCCCAACCCGGGAAACGGGCTCGACGGGAAGTACTGGCTGCGACCGTGTCGGCTTCCGCAGCCGAAGTTGCCCCCTCTCCAGCAGTTGAACAACAACAGCTGAAGTTGCTCCAGGAATGCCACAACTCACCATCAATCGTTGCCGAGACGAGCATTCTTAAGAAGGAACCAATTGAATCTCCAACTCTCAGCCAGGCTTACGTGCTTTCGCCAACCGCTCCGACCTCCAGCTTGCCTGTTGCTCCCCAGGCCCAAGACGGGGGCTACGTCCCCAGAACCACGGCCGGACTCTTCCACCAGCAACAGAACCCTGCATGGAACACAACCTTCCACCCTACCAGCACACATTTTGGCCAGCCTTGGGTTGCCTCGCCGGTCGAAGAGAACCCCGGCCTTTCGACAACGCCGACGCCCACTCCGAATATCCTGTCTCCAACCCAGCAGCCCTGCTTCTTCCCTAGTCCAGTCCATGGCCTTCAATACCGGCCTCATAATATTCACCAGTACCATCATGAAGTACTATTCCAACCTGTAGGCGTTCAAGTTGTCGCAGGCGGCCAGGCCGGGGTGTAGAACGCCCCCGTGCCTCAGCCGGCCACATCAGAAGACGTCCTCCAGAACGCCCCTCAACCTGCTGAAGTTGTCCAGACGGGACTGATGCTCCCTCAAGCCGACGGTGAGACTGCTCCCCAGCAGGGCATCTCCCCCGAGGAGGCTGAGTGGTGCGAAAACGTAAGGGCAACTCGGCCAGCCGATAACCAGCCCCCGACCTCTGAGCTAACTCAAGACGTCATCATAGATGATGACAAAGTACTTGCAAAGTCCGTAGGGAAGCAGCGGTTACACCATCAACAACAGCTTCCTGACTCACCTCAGACGCCGCAGCCCGCCAATCGATCCGTACCCCATCAGTATTTTGCGAACTACACGCACCAAACGCCCTCGACCCCGAGACTTAACATGAACACTATCGACCCCAGACTGTTTGAGGAGAGCCCTGATCCGTTCATCTCTCTCAGGCAGCCATCTACACAGGAATAACTACACATATCACTTACCCACGTCGATAAGAGACTTCCCCTTGTTTTTTTTTGGAACCCGAGAACACGATAGTATTTTGCGTGAGAAACCGTCATCTTTAGCCCATCAAGTTGAAGAAGCGAGACTTGACACTGGAGATTTGCGACCTGCTGAATATCCGTACCGTTAAGATTTGTTTCGCCCAGGAGCTTTGGGTCATTATGGACGTCGGATGCCGGAGAAGCCTCTATATCAGCAACACCACATATGTTCGAGTCGGGATGGGACAAAGAGGAATTCAGAACCAGGCAAGTTAGATATCTTAATTGGATACCTAGTTCTTGAGCAAATCTCCTTCGCTTCCCATTTAAATAACCTAGAACCAATCCAACGTGCTCGTGAAATATGAAATCCTTCAATGTGCCACGTAATGACAGAAACGGTCGACGCCTCCGGTTTCAGCTGCCGGCTACTCCTTCAGTCCCCCTCTACCTCCTCATATCCATACCAACGCGCCCGCCAGAGCCTTTCAAAAGGGTATCTCGTGCATGTAGAAACGAATAGACCACCACGTAAACCTCTCCAAAACAATCCACCATTTCCTCCTCTTGTGCGTCATGTCTTTTCGTGTAGGTAGAAGATGAAATCCGTAACACCAACCTCCAACAGCCTGCCATGACTCTGCATCCACAAAGCCTTCAAAAAAGAGAAGAAATAAAATTATGTAGTCATCATATAAGTGTGGTAGTTCGAAGACGACGCTGCCAGGCGAGCACAATCTCGGCCAAGGCCCCTCAAACGATAATGCTGACATTTCGCTGAATATTGACCTCCTCTATCGGGAACTGGAACACGATTCGGAAGAGGTCGCGTAGGTATGCGTATCGTTGAGAACTCTTCGTCATCATCTGGATACTTTTGGCCATTTCCTGGGCCGTAACTCGCTTCCCTCGGGCTGGTAACATGTGGTGTCGGGGGATAATCGAGTCCATTAGAACCGAGTTCTTATACTGTGCTAGTAAGGCCGAATGGGAGAGAAGAGAGCCAAAGGATCCGGCAGGAAGATCCTGCACAAACTTTTGCAAAGCAGTGGCAGCAGCCTTGGGGTCGGTGATGGCATCGCGGTTAAAGCCAAGATTCATGGCCGCTCGGAGAACGAGTATCTTTGCGCGTGTCACGTTGGCGTCCTCGGACGTTGCTGTTGTCGTTGCTGTGCTTGACGTCCTGACACTGCTCTTGGAGTAGCTCGAGAGGTTGGAAGCGCTGCTAGACCATCGGCCTCGACTGTTGTCGCTGGGGGTTCCGAGGACCAGAATATTGGGCATCGTAGGTGAACGACTCTGAGGGGAGATGGGTGTATCCTCAAACTCGGTCACTGGAGTTTCGGGCACGATCGGTGGTTTCCTGGGTTTCTCTTCGGGGCGAGCACTCTTGGCGCTCTCGTGTTTCGAGGGAACCGAGGATGGGTTCGAGGCACGACTTTGCCGACCGCTCTGGTCAGGGGCGTGGTGACTGAAGGTCTGACTCGATCGAGAAACGGACCTGTCTGGCCGAATCTGCGCCCAGCTATCACGGAATACGTCACACAGTTCCAAACAAGCCTGGA
Source organism: Fusarium neocosmosporiellum (assembly GCA_006518225.1). Classification (NCBI taxonomy): domain Eukaryota; kingdom Fungi; phylum Ascomycota; class Sordariomycetes; order Hypocreales; family Nectriaceae; genus Fusarium; species Fusarium neocosmosporiellum. Next base: position 38,141 of record SSHR01000211.1, on the reverse strand, counting down.
CAGTAGAACTCAGCAGCTCTTCATCTGGAAGCCTGCCATCGCGCCTGTTCTGCCGAAGGTTAAAGAGCATCTCTGCCAAGGACCAGCTTGCACCGAGCAAGTGGTCAGTCTCCTCAGACAATTCGCTGCGTTGCTTCATGAGTCGATGGCACAAGGTGATGTAAAAGTCCAACGTTCGCTCCCTAAACACCTCGGGCAAGGCGCCATCTTGAGCACTGTACAGGCTGTCCAGGCGTTAGAAAGAGAGCACACTCCCGGTACATGCTACTCACTGATTGCTAAGCTCAAAGCTAACACGGAGAACCGAGTCCGCCGTCTCGTCGTTGCGTTGCCGCACGTCAAAAAGCGCTTGACAGAAGTCACGGAGGAGATCGAGGTTCATTTTAATATTGAATGAGCCCGCATCTCCGTCTCGGTTCTCGTAAAGTCGTTGACAGAGTTTCCAACAGGTTCGCCATGCCTTCTCATGTGCGTCGGGGGCGCTGGACTTGTTGAAGGCACGGGTGCGGTGAATCGAGCTCAGTTTGGAAAGGCTATTGCATAGAGTCCAACATTCCGCAAGAGTAGCTCGTAAAGTCTCGATCTCATCTTGTTGATGAGACATTAGCATGCCGTCTGACTCGTACTCTTCGTCGTCACCCTCAGCTTCAGTTTGCTCGTCGATTTCTACTAGTGTTAGCCACGCACATTGCCACAACCCATCCTGAACCCACTCTCAAGGCTGCTCGTACTGCTCGAGCGTAACCGAGTGCCCTCATCCAGCATGGACTGTAAATCTTGAGCGCGCGGTGTGGCGCTATCTATGTTGTACTGTACAGGGTTGACATCGGTTGAAATCGGAGGACGAGCTGGATGCGTCGATGTCTGATGACGAATTAGATGCATATTGCAAAGCCAGGTAATGCACAACATACCTTCTCGGGAGAGCTATCGGGAGAGCTATGAGACAAGTTCTTGGGGGAGCAATTCGCAGCAGGTAAACTCTCGGAATCGGATTTGAGAGGCGTCTCTTCACTCGACCTCTCCTCTGGCACTGATGCTGGAGCGGCCTATGTCGTGGGTCAGAAGTGATACCCTGCCAATTATTTGAATCTCACTTACCCAGCGGGCGAAGCTTTCAGGTGCATGAATGACAGACACTGCCTCATCGTTGCTGGTCTGATGCAGGTTTTCAGGTAAACTGGTAGTGAGCATCAAAAGCTACATCATTGAGTCAGTCAGCTTCTGACAACCATTGGGGTTTAGATCTCCGCGACGGACCTCAGAGCGGCGTGAGTGCTTTGGGTCAGAGGTATCGCGATGGATATCTTCTGCAACGTCATCCTCTATCTCTGTCGTCTCGGTGCCATTGGACGTCACTGGCGATGGGCCGACAATATCGCTTGGGCTCATGACATTGAAAGACGAGCTCGCCATGCGATGGATAGAGCCAGGCCGGAGGGAAGATGAGTCGGTACTCGGAGGAGAGGAGCTAGAACAAGGTTAGTAAGAGGCTGGTGTACTCATGTTGAGATAAGCAGACTTGGTGTCAACTCACACTGGCCTGAAGGGAGCGCGCAGGCTCTCGGTGTCTGTAGACGTCGACATCTCTTTCTGGTAGTAGGCAAAGGGAAATTGCAAGCTTCCAGTCGATGACCTCAAAGGGGCCTCGAGGGCCATGGCTGGAGCCAAGGGGGTGGCACTATCGAGGAGGGCCGGGGGCAGTCGTCGAATACTTCAGCAGGAGGGAAGCTTAAGGTGGATTGCAGTGACAGGCTTCAAGGCAAGAATGCCTTGCGGACTCTGCAATGCGGCAAGGTTGAACGATGGCCCAGCTTCGGAAGAAGAAAGAGCCAAGACGTGGGATAGCTATCGTGGCAGTGGAACGAGAAGGTGTGGTGTTGGTCGGTCGGTGGACGGCGGTCGTGCGGCCGGGAGGAGGCCCGTGGGATATGGGTGTCTCAAGGTCGGATGGTTTGCGCCGATGCCTCCAAAAACGCAATGTGGAAGAGGAGAAGGATCGCAAAGCTCAGGGCAGCTGAGGAAGGCACCAATGTTGAAGCAAGGGCTCAGAGAGCTTCCAGAAACGAAGCAAGCACCTCAGTTGTCGGAACGGGAAACCAGCTCACCGGGAGGTCGAGGCGAGAAGTAGAGGGTGGACAGAATGGAGGGCGGGAGGTTTAAAGAACCAGGCCGAGCCAAAAGCTGGAGCGGGCGGTTCCAGCGACGGACTCAGGCAGGCAGACGCCAATTTGACAGGGGTCAATAGCCAAGGTCCCTTGTCCATGGGACACCCCAGCCCTGTTGGCTAGGGTGCTGCAGCAATGCAGGTAGCTTCTGTTACTGTCAACGCCGTGAGCTATGGGAACATCAGTACCGACCAAGACCTCTGGCGATCTTACCCTTGGCACCTGCGAGTAGCTGGCTTTGGGTCCGGCCGGCTACCTTGCTGCCATGAGATGTGTGTGTGTGTGTGTGTGTGTGTGTGTTATTGTGGTGGAAGCCGGGGCTGCGGCCTGCGCTTGTCGGGACGCGATTGTTGGCGCGGCCAGTGGGAAACAAAAGAGACGCAGAGGCGCGATGTATGTTGAGCAAGAAAAGTTTCGGTTCCCCTTCGAATTCAGGTTGCTTTTGCTGTCAAGCAAACCATTGGTGGCCGGGGAGAGACGGCTTACTGGATTGCACAGATCAGCAAGGACAACCCGACAAACTGGAAATACCAATCGTCAAGGGCCGAGGGAAGAGAGACGAGGGTAGAAAAGACGGGGGGATCATGAATGGGGGCGTGCCCTGGCGGATGGAATATGGGATGTGTGGGTATGGACGGGGACGGAGCTGGTAGCGGAGCGGAGGGGCTCTGCGGCTAAGAGTCGACTTGTGACAGACCCCCAGCCAGAAGAGCCACCTCGAGCTGCGTGCTGCTGCCAACTCGGGGTGTGGACCAGCAGTGGATCGACAAGCAGTCGGGCGTAGGTTTGAGTGAGAGAAGTACGGATGGACGTCAGAGAGAAGTTGGGGGCCAGAAGGAGAACATGTTGCCTGGTGCTCTGTCGAAAGCCAATTCTTGCTTTTCTAAATGTCGACACTCGGCCAGGTTAGGATGGATACGAACCTAACTAGTTGAGCATCGTAGAGAAGAGACAGGCAAGGAGAAGATGGCTTGTGCTAGAACAATAGCAGCAACCCAAAGTCAGTCGTATTGGGGTGTAGTACACGGTAGAACACCTACTCCAAGGACACGAGCTCAGGGCGGAATTACATCGACTCAACGGGATGGATGGCTGGAGCGGCTAAGCGTCAATGTCCCCCTTTCTATCCGGCTGCCTTGCCTCTGATGATGTCCTTGGCGGGATAAGTAGGGTGTCGTCGATGCAACCTTCTCTCGACTGCTTACCTACCTACCGTGTACGGGATAGGTGGAGGCTCAACGGGTACCCTCACGAGGAAGAGTGAGCTGAATCAATTGTGCCCAACTGAGACAGGCATAGGTTGTTGAATGTTGAATTGCACTTTCAAGCTGACCAAAAAGAAAAAACACTGATAATGACCCAAGCCATCCAACCGGTACCGAGGGCAAGAACACCGAAAACGCTTAGAACGTGATCATCGCTGTTGACGGAAGGAGCCCTGGAGCCTCAGGCTTGGACGAACGGATCAAAGGACGGGAGGCTCATCCCTGCTAGCACCTGCCTTACTTCTGGATCGCACTCTTTTCCCCATCCCAAGACCTGCTGACTTACAGTTGGTGAGTGTGTACCTGAGGGCTAACACTAGCATCCATTCGCATTATCGGGCTGTCATGGATCTTTTCCTCGACCGTTGTCGTTGGACTCTCATCAGTCCCTTCTACATGCCCTCCCTCTCGTAAGACTCCCTCTTTCGTCCATCCATTGACTCACTGACTTCGGATCTGCGGGTGCTCAGCTTCGCGTTACTTTGCGCCCATCAACACACATGCTCGACGGATACAAGAGAACATCCCCAGGCGCCCACCGCCAGCAACGGGCCAGTCAAACCCCGGCAGGCTCGTCGAGGGGGATGGGCGTGGCCTCCTAACCCGTGGGGCTGCATCAAAAGGGACAGGCGTCGGCGCTTAACTCACGGTGGGACTGGCCAGTCCTCCGCAGTCCCCCACCCCATCGCTTCCGCCAACGAGTTGCAGCCCACCCAATTGCCATGCTCAGTGGATCTGAAAGCCTGGTGCAGGACTTGGCCGAGGATGCATCCAAACACGCACGGCACCGAGCCCTCTGTGCTGCCCTGCGCTGCGCAGCAGGCAAGCAGGCTGGCAAGCTGGCAGGCGAAGCGTTCCCTTTGTCAATGCCATGTGCCACGGCCTGCTGCACAGCATCGACGGCACGGAATGTGACACTCAACTTTCCATCCCAATGATCGACAACCGACCTCAGCCCGCCCTATCCCAATCAGCCTGTATTCGGCACGGGTGCCATCCGCAGGATGCATTCTAAAGGCCGATGTTGAGACGAATGCAGGTCTAACGGTGTGACGATGGCAACTTTGCACGTCAACAACCAACATATCGTTACTCCGCATAGCGTGTCATCCATCCATCTGCTTGTTGACGGTCCAGTCGGCCGAGGTTGTCCAAGTTTTCATCATGCGAAGCCTGGAGGCATGTTGGTTGTGTTCAAACCTTCCATCATGCGTTGTTGTGATCTCGGGCCACCTGAATCCGAAGCCGTGTCCTAGTGGCTCATCCAAACCACGATCGATGGTTGCTCTTTGTTGTTTCGTTTTGGGAGCAACTCAGCCCGCCATGTCCGGTCTGGCCTGGCCGCCGGAGGAGCGACCTCCCTCCCTCCACTTCCTTCGAAAGAGAGTCCGGGCGCAGGTCCCATCCGAAATCCCACACTCTGGGACTTGTCGATTGTGCTGTTAAACGCCCTGGGCGCGCAGGGCGCCGCCAGATTGCCAGACGGACCAGTCGGCGATCAGCCTCTTCGATCCCAGCAGTCTGGTCCTGGCGGCTTTGGCAACGCTAAAACAAACCGGTGGTCCCACTAGCCGGGGCCGCAGAGCGGCCTCCGTGACGCAAAGTCCCTTGTTGGAGCGCCCAGCGCTCTCTCTTGGCTGTGCGCCTTGAATCCGATATTGGCTTTGAGTGGCTTTCAACAGGCTGGAAAGGCGTTCAGCCTGCTCTTCAGTATCGAAGCGACATGGACATTGTTGATTTACGTAAATGGTGTTCATGGGCACAGTCTTGTCTGGAACCTCGTCTTCGTCACTTTGCTTCTTTGTGGCTCACAGTGATCGAGAAGGATGCTGCCGCTTTCGGTGCGGAACGCACTGTTGACGTCCAGAATATCCATGCGTCTGCGGAAATGCCCGAGAGCCTGGCATTCACCATTGCTTTTGATCAACAGTCTGTCGACCGACAATTCTAAAGTGGAAGGGCTCAAAATCCAGGGCTCGTTGGCGGATTATCCTCTAGTCCTCGCATCATCCATGTCAACTTAGAGACAGACCTGGCTAGGATTCTTGTCCTAGGAGCCATTTTAGCGTGGTGACAGCTCCCATGCCTGCTGCGTCGTTTCAGCTATCACAGCGCTAGACAGACTGTCGGAACCGCTCTAACGATTCCATCCCATCCAGGCGGTGCGGGGACGACAGCACGTTGGCCAGTGTGTGGTGTACCTTTGGTGACTCCATGGGTTCGCTCTTCCGGGAAGCAAGCTTCCTGGTTCTTTCAAATTCGGGTGCCATTCTCGATCCCTTCTTCAACCCACAGAGACGGGGCTGAGACGCGATTCTTCTTCCTTCCGGGATGGATCCCGGGATCCACAGCGAAAGAGGCACCGAAGCTCGAATGTTACCCAAGCTGCCTGCTCATCGACATATCGAGCACGCTGCAACATGTTGGTTCCGTTGAGGCACATGCTCCGAGTTCCTTGGCCGGCCCGTTGAACATTTTGAGCTAAAAGTCCGGGGCAAGAGTGCAACTGACGCGGCCAAAGCCATGGCGATGAAGGGAAGGATCTGAGCAGAGGGCGGAGTTGAAAGTGCATTGCATGCTTAGGCGCCGGCGCGGCCTGATATCCCAACCCCATTCAATTGACGCGGTATCGCATATTGCTGCGTCGTGCAACCCGACGGCTCAAGCCAACCTCTTATGGCACGGTTGCCGTCTCGTTGTTGGCCCTAGCCAAAACATCGTGCTGGATCGGCGGGATGGCTCCTGCCGCTTGTTCAAGTCGCGGTTGTTGCCCGCTTTCAGCAACTCGTCTGACCACCCAGACGCGGCAATCTGGTCTTGTTGAGATGTGGAGCGTCTTGACTGTCCTGTGTCAGAGGGCGTAGGAGAGAATTGTTGGCTCTATAACACCATCAGGTATTGTCAGAGTAGGTTGTCTTGATTGCCACATTGCGTCCCGGCAAATGAGACGGCTGAGGAGGATACCACTGTATCCTTGTCACAACCAATCACCACGAATGGCGAATCTCGCCCGCCTTTGGTGTTAACCAGACCAACCTCCAAGTGCTCACTCTTACTCCAGAAGACGACCCGACACGTTGGATAGGCTGACTGGTCTAGGCGTTCTAGGGCTGGAAACTGAGTGGCTGGCCTCAAATGTCGGCCGCGTTCCGCATTGGTTGTGAACAAGTTCAGCCTTAATGCTTTGTTCCACGTCTCTTCCTTAAACTTGGCACACCAACTGGTCTGCCCTATGACCTTGCGTAGGGAAACGCATGTGGTGTTCAGGCCCAGCATGGAGTCCCATTGTCTGGTTATGGGGTGGGATCCCGGCTCATCCTTGGTGTTGGTCAGTCGCCGAGGGCCCTCATCGAGTGTTGCAAACCCTGCCACCAGATGTCTCTGCTGACATACAACGCTCGGTAACCCGGACATGGCCTTCTTGCAAGAATGTTGGCCCGAAAATGCCGAGCCCTGCAATAAGACGATTCCACTGATGAGTCTTTGACAGTCGGACCTTTTACGTCTCCGACAGGTTGGGTCGGCGAATCGTTTGGCTTGCGGTGCCGAGTTGTTGGCCTGCAGCGAGATTTTCTTCAAGCCTGTTGTTTAACATGGTCCGGCCAACAGCCTTCGCGTGAATTACCAGGAAGGCTCCCAGAAAGGGCCTCGGCCAACACCAACTGGCTCGATCGACACGAGAGACTTGTCACGGCCGGTGTTGCTCGGTCAGGTGAGATTTTCGATATGCAAGTCTGCATCGCTGGTCCCGTTAAGCGAAGAAGCTTGTTAGCTCCATCTCCTGGGCGTTACCTTATGCGCATGATGTCTGCCCATTCCCCTTTGTTCTCTCTTGTCGCAGGCGCTTGTCCACCGCTCTTTGCGCACAGGCCTTGACGGGGTGGTGGGGAGGCCTGGGGAGGCCTGGGGAGGTGCAAAAGTAACCTATCCGCCAAGTAATAAGCAATCATGGCTCTCCGCTCAGATCAGCAACCTCACTTGAGGGCGAGATACGAAGCCGGGGGTTCTTGTTGACCGATCATGCCGGTTCGCCATACAAAGAGCGAGTTGGGTGCAGATGACACCCTAAGAGAGTCAATGGGTGTAGTGCACCTGGGCATTTCGAGCACGTTTGGGCAAGACACTGTAAATTAAGAGTACTCGCGTGCTCTAGGCCCTTTCAACGCGAAGACTTCCATACGCCATCTAAACGAGGTACTTGTTTAAATTCCATTAACGCCAAACCATGCACGATCTTTATATTCCATTGTCAAGGGCGGGTCTTATTCGTTCTCGTTGAGACGCTGCTTCTTCTCGTTTCGGCCATCAGGCGTGTACCTAAAGAACATATCAGTATCGGATTGGCAATAATATCGTCTCGCTGGTGTCGTCGTACTTGAGAAGCTTCTCGATAAGATCAACGTGGGTCATGATCATGCGGCGGCAGCAGTATCGCTTCAGACCGAGCTCGTCCATAGCGTCACTGAATATGTTTGTTAGCTTCTATTTGATTGCGCCATGAGAGTTGCCATACCCATCGGTCTTTCGGGGATCTGCGATCAGTTGAAGGTAGCGCTCCCAAAGGTCACCAGTGACCTAAACAATTAGTCAGTAGGCCGCTCGAGTGACGTGATGCTGGGAGGGTAGTCACCTTTCCGCAGGAGAAGCAACGGATAGGAATAATCATCTTGACTGTTTGATAAAGTTGCGCGGCAACGATGGCTGTCTCGAGAAGATTTGCGACAAAAGCGATGGATGCGTCTTGATGAAAGCTCGCGATTCTTTGGCGTCGTTCCTGGGTTTGAAAATAAATTCTACCTTCCGACGTTTGTCCGGACGCCGGCTTATCTTATCAGCAACAAAAAGTTCACCAAAGCGGGACCAAAATTTCTGCGAACTCCCAGCAGATGCACAGGCAGGCGCCTTTTCCCTGGACAAACCACCTCTTAACAAAACCTTATTGTCCTTCACGAGAGCAACACTCGATATCTGTCTCGACTCTGCAGACAAGAAAAGGTGGCGAAAATGGCCGGCCACAAGAGTCCGCGGACAAAACTCGACCCGACCAAGAAGCGCAAGCGGGACCTGAATGAGAACGACTCGAGATCGAAGCGCCTCAGAGCTGAGCGGAAGTTGAACAAGGCCAGTGGGCGCAAGTCGGATGCCGGTGAATCTCCCAGCGCAAATGGCGTCGTGGCTGAGCTGGATGGGCTCGCAGGAGCTCTGGAGGCGCCGGGGTCCAGGGAGCTCGAGATTGTCCGACAATTCGACAATGCTGAGGCAGGATGGCGCGTCTCCAAGCCCATGGGCGGCAGGATGCTCGATATCGACCCTATCCTGACTGAAGATGAGCAGTGAGTTCATCATGTGCCACTGGAATTGACTTGGCTAACTTGTATAGACATCTCATCCTCGCCTACAACACCTCGATCCAGGTGTACTCGGCAGCCGACTCCTTGCTTGTGCGCCGAATCCCAATCACCGCAGCCGACTCGTCAGAACAAAAGGCCTCGGCGCCTGCCCACATTGTCGCAATGCGGCACTCAAAGCAAAACTCGAATATCATCTGGGTCGCATGCTCCGATGGCCATGTGTTCCAGGTCGACTGGACAAGCTCAAAAACCCCCGTGTCGTTCCAAACGCGATCCCGAACTGCCAACGCCATGGTGGTCTTGACGAAGGACATCTCTGGAAAGGCCCAGGAACTCGTTCTTGTTGCTGAGTCGGATAAGCCCGGACGGATAGAGGTTGTCGCATACCCAGCAAATGTCAAGGCGGAATCCGAACCCAAGGTTGTCTTGGCCATGAAGAAGTCGGGCAATGGCCTGCAACTGCTGGAAGCGAGCGATGATGGCCAAGTCCTGGTCGGCGGATTCAATGATCGCCTCTTCTTCGGCGTCCCTTCCCAGCCGCAATTCGACAACCTGGCGGCCCTGGAGTATGAGATCTACACCTTCGATGTTCCTGACCTTGTCACCGCCCTCGACCTCAGAGTGTACCCCAGGCCAGCGACAGGAGGAAGAAAGGCGCGACAGGAGACTGCGCCTGTGCTCGATATTATTGTTGGTGGCGCCCGTGGTTCCATCTATCTCTACCGCGATGCCCTCGCTCGAAGCCAGGCACTTGCCAAGTCCGGCTCGGATAAGGAGCCCATCCAAGCACAAAACTTCCACTGGCACCGAAGAGCCGTACATGCGGTGAAATGGTCACGAGACGGTATGTGTTTGAAATCTTGTAGTTGCACCTACCATACTGACTTGCAATAGGCCACTACATGATCTCGGGAGGCTCTGAAAATGCTCTGGTACTATGGCAGATGGATACTGGAAGGAAGGATTTCCTGCCGCATCTTTCTGGCTGTGTCGAGAACATCACCGTCTCCTCAAATGGATCAGCCTACGCCGTCCACCTTGATGATAACTCGGCTATGGTCATTTCAACCGCCGAGATGAAGCCAGCAGCGTACGTTGCTGGCATTCAGTCGGCTGCTATCAATGTCTCGACGCCCAAGGATCAACTAGTTCAGCGAACGTGGAAGGCGCCTGAAGGTGTCCAACGACCGATCCCAGCTGCCATTAACCCATCCGATCACTCAAGATTGCACGTCTGCGTTGGAAACGGTCGTCAGGCCACTCTTGCGGGAGGATTCTCTGCTCCCTTACTGCAGACATTCGACCTCGAGTCTTTCCGAAGTGTGTCACAGCAAGCCCTGGCTCGCACTCAACCCACAGACGTCAACATCACCAACAAGGGTCACCCCATTGGCGAGCCCCTCATTACCCATATAGCATTCTCGGCGGATGGAGAGTGGCTTGCTAGCGTGGACACCTGGGAACCCTCATCACGAGACGTGGATAATGTCCTCAGTGATATGAAAGAACAGTTCATCCATGAGCGACGGGAAGTCTACCTGAAGTTCTGGGAGGCGCGAAAGGGCGAGGATCAGATCGCCCTCGTTTCTAGGATCAACGCGCCTCATGCTACAAGCCGTAACGAGGCGGTTCTTGACTTGGCGTCGAACCCCGTCTCAACATGCTTTGCGACTATCGGCACCGATGGCTCGGTCCGTCTCTGGCGCCCCAAGACGAGGTCTCAGAACGGCATTCTCGTGAAGGGCCCCAACGGTCGGGAGGTCTTTACCTGGAGCTGCTCGCAAGTGATCGCTGTGGGTGATGGCGTGTCTCCAGACGGTACCGTTGACATCCCCGACTCGTCCGCCAAGTACGAGCCTCAGGGAAGCATTGCCTTCTCAGAAGACGGCTCAACCCTTTTCGTGGCTTTCGGAACGGCTGGCTCTGGCTCGGTCTATGTGATTGACGCTGCATCTGGTGAGGTCGTCAAGACACTGGAGGGCCAATGGAAGGGTCAGTTGCGGTCTATTCGCGCTCTTTCACCATTCGTCATCATTTTGTCTGATGAGCTACGAGTCTACGATGTTGTGAGCGATGAGCTGCGCTACGGCATTGTGATGCCCGAGTCCCTACAGGCCAATGAGCTGCTTCAGCTCGCCGTTGATCACACCTCTGGGCACTTTGCTCTTGCTCTGCCAGCGAGCGAGGGCTCTCTGTTGGCCGTGTTTGAACCCGAAGAGACAGAACCCTTGCTCGTCCGCAGCACGCCTCAGAGGGTTGTTAGCTTGGTATCTGCTCCTGACACAAGCGGTTTCATTGCTCTTGACGATGCGGCTCAGGTGTGGGTTGTTGCGGAAGGATCCGACCCCTCATCCCTCGCCACTGTTCAGCCTCTGGAGGACCTGCGTCTTGAAGGCACGGATGTGGACGGTGGTGACAAGGTTGCTCTCATTGACGAGGATGAGGAGATGGCGAGTGACGACGAGGCCGAGGTTGAAGGCGAAGTGGAAGCCGAGGATGTGGAGATGGAAGACGACGATGTTCACCACAGCGTCATCAACCAGCAGCACTTGGCAGACATCTTTGATGCTGCTCCTGCGTTCGCCGCGCCTCCGATCGAGGACATGTTCTACAAGGTTACGGGCCTGCTCGCGACAAAGCCTCTCTCGGCTTCATGATAAGGCAGGATCTATACGAGGGTTGAGTGGGCTATCTTGCCAAGCCCAATGTATTATACTAGACGTGGTCTGGTTGGAAGGATCCCCATCTCTGGGTTGTCAGGCATTGCATTGTCGGCGTCGGCGTTGAGCAGGGTTGATTGAAGACGGACACAAGACAAGACGCAACATGTGCAGATGTAGCATCATCACCGAAATCGGCATCCCGGGCTGGAGGGAAGCAATCACCAACCAGACGCCACCCGGCATCCATCGGCGGAACCGGGAACCGGGAATCGGGTCGGTCGTGGATACTGCAAGATGCGGGGAGGGGAGGGGAGAGGACGAGAGAAGAGATACGAAGAGAAAGAGGAGAAAAAGGTGTGTCCCGGTGGACCAATTGCGCCATGGCGCGATGAGGTGATGGGATGGGCGAGTTTATCTTGGCTACTTACCTATCTTTTTTTTATTACTTATTTGCGAGACAAGAGACAAGACCAAGATACCAAGTTACAAATCAACAAATTGCATCCATTGTCATTCGGGTCAACTCACTTTAAGCTTCTAAACCCCGTTGTCGATCTTGTCCATCTACCACTACAACTTGGCCATGTCGTTTACCTCTATTCCAATCCTGGACCTGGCTGCGGCTCGGGATCCGGCTACCAAGCCTGGGTTTCTCAAGGAGCTCCGCAATGCGCTGATGGAGGTTGGCTTCCTGTATCTCAAGAATGTCGGCATCCCCGACGAGGTGTTCCAGAGGGTCATTGATCTGGGCAAGGGATTCTTTGACATTCCCGAAGAGGAGAAGTAAGTCTTGTTTCTACTTTGAAGAGTGTATGAGTACCTTTGAAGAGTTTATGAGTACTAACACCTAACCAGGCTCAAGATTGAGATGAAGAATGCTCCGTCCTTCTTGGGCTACTCTCGCCTCTCGGCCGAGATCACGGCTGGAGAGATTGACCACCGCGAGCAGATTGACCTCTCAACAGAGCACCCCGTCCCCAAGGAAGGCTCCCCTCTGTACAGGAACCTGCTGGCGCCCAACCAATGGCCCGCCGAGGAGTCTATCCCCGGCTTCCGGAGCACCTACACGGACTACATGAGCCGCATGGGCGACATCTCCATCTACTTCACCTCCCTCATCGCCGAGGCCATCGAGCTCCCCAGCGACGCCTTCTCCAAGTACTTTGACCCGGACCAGCAGCACAAGCTCAAGATCGTCAAGTACCCGGACCTCGCCGAGCTCGGCCGCGGGGGGGACGCGCAGGGCCAGGGCGTCGGACCGCACAAGGACAGCATGCTCACGAGCTACCTCCTCCAAGCAACCTCCCACAAGGGGCTGCAGGTGCAGAACGTCCGCGGAGAGTGGATCGACTGCGAGCCCATCCCAGGCACGCTCGTCGTCGCCATCGGGCAGGGCCTCGAGGCGCTGACGCAGGGAGTCTGCGTGTCGACGACGCACCGCGTTCTCTCGCCGGCCGCTGGCTCTGGCGCCCGCTTCTCCATCCCCTTCTTCCAGGGAGTGCGGATGGACGCAGAGTTTGAGGACCTCGAGAAGGTGGGCGTGGGCCGCGTGCCCGAGAGCGTGAGGGAGCAGCGCCGCCAAATCGTGGAGCGCAACGGCGGCCGTATCGACGATGTCGAGTTTACGTTTCGCGCTGGAGGCGTCGCAAAAACGCTGGGCGAGGCAACACTGCGCAATCGCGTCAAGAGCCACCAGGACGTCGGTGAACGCTGGTACCCGGATATTCTCGCTGGAATCCGCGAGGAGCAGGCGAGGGCGAAGAAGCAGCGGGAGGAGGCTGCGCTGGTGGTCGAGGCACCTCCCAAGGCGGTGGAGGCTCATTAAGTGGCAGGCATGGAGGGAAAGAGAAGAGATATGGCATCTTCTCTCCTGTGGAATCAGAGCAAGCGAATCAAAAGGTCCATGTAAAAGCATTTCCGTCGTGAGTTTCTCGTCACATCATCTCCGTGTCCCAATCTTTGCTCTCTCCCCTTGTTCTATCATACCACAACAACAACAACAACAACACAAAGTACGCCTCGCTTCGCTAAAATGCTCCCAAATGTGTTCCCTTAGTGCGCCTAATCGCTTTGCTTTGAGAAGGCTCGTTTCGTCAAGAGCGCGGTTACTGCTCAAAGGTGGGGAAACACTCGGCCAGCGTCTTGCTGTGCTTGTTCTCGGCGTGCTCGGCGAGACTGTGAGACGGATTTATTAGCTCGATCAACTCGGGGGGAGAGTGCTCGCGGGGGACATACGCGGGACCCTTGGTGGTCTTGAGGAAGGTCGACTTGCAGACCTGGCACTGGATGTCGCAAGCCTGCTTGTTCTGTTTCCGAGAGGGTCAGCATTCGAAGAGAGGACGTCAAAAGGAGAGGAGCATGGTAGACTCACCACCTTGAGCTGGGACTTCGCAACCTTGCCCTCCTTCTGAGCGCGCTCGCGCTTCTGCTGAGCCTTGGCACCCTGTATTTCCCAGTCAGTCCCCGAATGCCATTTGCCGTTATGATAGATAGTTAAACATACGTTACCCATGATTGCGACGTGTGTGGTAGAGCGTAAAGTAAAGAGGTTTTTTTTTTTTTTTTTACTGGCGGTGTTGAAGAATGTAAGATGGGTTTAAGACTGGGCAAAAAACGGAAAACGGAGGGGGACCAACCATTTATTCTTTCCTCTAACTTTTTGCACGGGCCGTTATCTATAAATGGCCCTTTTTTTTTTCTCCTCCGTCCCTTTTCACCCGTTAGGTCGCTTAAGGGTCTCGACCGTTCCGGAACATAGCACGTTTCGTCGCACAGTGCGTGCTTTTCCCGGTGATACCGAGCCTGTGATTGAGAAAATGTAGCATGTCAAACAATTTGTAGGGAAATATAGAGTTCCTATAGAGTATCAAAATACATCCAACAAGAGAAATGAATTGGTATCCCAGCCTCTTCAAGACCCAGTTTGCCCTTGCTAGAATGTTCAAAAGTTGCGTTGTTTTTCTCCAAACCTGATGCTTCCATGGATGATGGATGGCTCGCTTACAACCCAGCACAACGGGCGAGTTTGCGTAATTGGAATACGGTCGAGTTGGGCAGCAAGAAATCTGATGATAAAAACATGATTGGGGACTGGATGGCATAATGAGCAAGGAGAGTTTTGTTATAGCTTTCAAATGCTTGTGGTGATAGAGTACAACTGCTCAGGCTACATAATCTTCTGTACTACCATATCAACTCAGTGAATTAGATCAAGGCCCCTCACACTGGTCATGTCTCGATTGTAACTAATTGGATTATACGGTCTGTTGATCAGAAGTCCTACCTAAGATACGCCTCGCTGCTAGATAGCAAATGCATAGCCTCCAAGGAGAAGCGAGAAATGGGGAACAGATCCACCAATTCGAGCCGATTCGCTGATTCAATACGGTGGTTTGAAAGCCAATCGTTGTTTCAATCGTTGGACCCTTGGGGCAGTCCATCAATCCTACGAAACCACGACATTTTATAGGCAACCTGGGAGCAATTCATCAGCTTTCTTCTGCTTCTGGAACAATCCAGGCCAATTGTCTCATCTCTTGCCACCAAAGAACACGCGGCAAGAGAAATCACCGATCATCCGTTCCAATGCTGGGTGTGTAAGACGCGGCGTGCTATTGTCTACCGCCACCACTTGCATCCACATAACCTCGCCAATCCCAAGGATCCAAACCAAGCCTCTTTGGATATGAGATCCCCGCATTCTTGAGATCCTACTCCCACGGCGCGTAAGCTTCGGCGTCGCTGAGGTGAGCTTGGGGTCTAATTCCAAGCCAGAGGCGCATAAAAGGGCGCCCGAGGTCCTGCTTTTTTGCAGACGTGATCATATGTACAATAATTCATCAAACCCATAAAAATAAGTAAAATGATAGCAGACAAGTTCTCGTCGCTGCGAAAGGAACTGGTCAAGGGACGACTTCTAGTCCCTGGAGACGATGGATATGAAGCTAGCCTCCAGCGATGGAGTCTTACCTGTGTCAAACCAGCTGTGAGTTGAAACATTCCGAACCTCACCTCACAGCAGGGACTAACTTCAGATTCAGGCAGCAGTAGCCCAGCCCGCAACCGCTGAGGAAGCGAGCGCAATCGTCAAATTCGCAACCGCCAATGGCATCAAGTTCAATGTCAAGGGCGGCGGCCACAGCACCTCTCAATCCTCCAGCGCCCCCTCCCCCGAGGGCATGGTCCTGGACTTGGCTCTGATGCGGGACGTCTCGGTAGATGCAGCCGCCCAGACCGTCTCATTTGGAGGAGGCTGTCTCTGGGAAGACGTGGATGATGCCCTCTGGCCCCACGGATTGGCCACTGTTGGAGGCACCGTCTCGCACACGGGTGTTGGCGGACTGATCCTGCACGGAGGATATGGCATCTTGTCCGGCCTTCACGGGCTGGCTATCGACCAGCTGATCTCTTGCCAAGTTGTGCTGGCAGACGGGAGCATCGTCACCGCATCTCAATCCGAGAACCCCGACCTCTTCTGGGCTCTGCGAGGCGCCGGCAGCAGCTTTGGTGTGGTGACTCAGTTCACCAGCAGAGCATTCCTGCAAGGCGAGATCTGGGGTGGCCTCACCATCCTGGTCAAAGACAAGCTTCCTGCCGTGGTCGATTTCCTCAACCAGTGGGAGGAAACCAACGATGGGAACCAAGCCTTCATTGCCAGCTTCGCCCATGCGCCTCCAGGCCCTGATCCAGATGCCCCTCGTCCCCTGGTGACGATCGTGCAGATGGCCCACGTTGGGCCGAATGCCGTCGAGGATGGGCCCAAGTACTTTGCCCCAGTGTTGGAGCTCGACGCGCTCATGAAGCAGATTGGACCTATGCCCTATCCCTCGGTCAACAAGGGCGGAGACGCCATGTTTGCTGCAGGCAGCCGATACATGTTTGGCGGCAGCAACTTCACCCTCCCTCTCAAGCTGTCGACGGCCGAGGCAATCCGCGATCGTTTCGAGGCCTTCATCGACGAGAACCCAAGCGCCAAGGGCAGCATGGTAGTTTTCGAGTGCACACCTCACGGCAAGATTCGATCCGTCCCCATCGAGTCGACAGCCTTTAACTCGCGAGGCAACTACTACAACATCGGCATCGTGTGGAAGTGGGAGGATGAAAGCCTGGACCAGAAGATCCGCGAGTTCAACCGCGAATACCAGAAGGCGGCCCGTGAGCTTGGCTACAACGACGCGAGCCTCAAGGACGGCGTGGGCAACTACATCAATTACGTTAGTACCGACGCTGTCTCGGCAGAGAATGCATTCGGGGCAAATGCTAGACGTCTGAGGGCGCTGAAGAAGCAATATGATGCCGACAACGTCTTTGACAAGCTGTGGAAGCTGTTGGGGGAAGTGGAGGAGCAATGGGTGGCCTAGGCCATGGACGAAGGAATTCGGATGACACGATGCACGCCCAATTTGGCCTTAGATGATAATTCAATGAGAAATGACATTGTTTTGAAAGAGAGAAGATATGAAGGATTTGGTGAAGATGATGGGGGGTGTAAGTGTCTCTCATGGCGTGCCTTCCAGTTTGGTGCTGCGCGGTGTGGCTAAGGCAAGCACGGAAATCGCGTCGCGCCTCCAAACTCAGCTTCCATCTTTCATCTTCCAACCTCACCAACCATCGCTGGCATGCCATTCTCCTATCGCACTTTATTCAAACCCGTCTCTCGTCTTAATCTCCAGGTTTCCCCTTCTTGTCGGCCGAGGCCTCAATTCAACCGGCCTGGAATCCTAAGGCGTGTCGCAACAATGGCTTCCAATACGGCCATCGTCCCTGCAGACAAAATCACCACCGACGAGTTCAACCAACTCTTGAGCCAGTATCCAGCTCTCATCAGGGAAATCTCTAGCACCAAGGGTGGTATGTCGTTTAAGTCGTGTTCTTGGAGGCTGTGCTAATTCAGCTCTTGATGATTCCAGCCAAACCTAGTCAGAAGACCTTGCAGGCGCTTGATGAGTATCGTTACAATGACGCGTTAGACATGTTCAGCCATGGCAAGCACACCCGCCCGATGAAGCTTGATGACATCAAAACCCTTGTCGAGTGGAAGTTGTAAGTGCAAGTGGGGGTTGTGATTTTGTACCCAAGCCCAATAATGCAAGAATGGATCTGACCGTTGGATAGACGCCACGGAAAGTTTAGGCCAACATTGATGAAGCTTGTGTCTTCAAACGATGCCGACACGGCGGAGGATATCGTCAAGCAAGCCATTGATGCCTACAAGGAAGACACCGACATCGAAGCGGCCCTCAATGTTTTGACAAAACTCAAGGGCATCGGCCCTGCAACTGCGTCTCTCCTCCTGGCCGTTCATGATGCGACTCGGGTCATCTTTTTCGCCGACGAGGCTTTCTGGTGGCTATGCTGCGATGGAAAGCAGAGCCCTATCAAGTACAACGCCAAGGAGTACCACTCTCTTTGCTCTGTGGTGAACGATCTATGCGAGAGGCTTGACGTGGCAGCAAGTGACGTGGAAAAGGTTGCCTATGTGTTGATGAAGGGACCATCTTCGCCCAAGTCAGCAGACCATGTGGTGCCGCCCAAGGAGGCCAAGAAGAACAGGGCACCATCTTCGACGAAGCGAAAACCTGATGCCAGAGTTGAGAAGGCTGAGGATGCAACCCACGAGGCCCCTGTACTTCGTCGATCGAAGCGAGTCAAGGCTTAACTGAGCCGTCACCCACCCACGACTCATCGGTAGTCACTCAGCTGCACGCCCGGATCCATGACATTGGAAACTCATCCTGTTAGCCCACGAGGCTCCATCAACAGAGAATGCCGTGCCTTCCAGTTGGCAGCTGATCATTCAAGACGTACGACACCCGCAGCCGAATCTGCGTCATTCGGTCTCGGCCCCAGATTACTCTATTAGGATATAGCTGGAACACTCAAGATACCTCATGCGGCAACACCGGATCTCCGGGCCGTCATGGCGGTGAGCATCCGAAGAATAACAACTCCAACCGAAGAATCCCCGCCCAACAACTCTCGAGATAACTAGGCGTTACGATAAAGATACCATCGTGGAGTCTGACCCATCAGAACGTGCGCCGCTGCGGGTTGCACTCAACTATTATAAAGCCAACACCGCCCCGCGAAACGCCCATTATGTCGGGCTTTCCCCCATAGACGGGCTGAAGCTCTCGCAATTGAAAGGCTCTGAACCTGTTTCTTCAGCCTGCTCCTAAGTTCAACATGGCATCCAATGGCCACCACCGACATGGGCCTTCAAGTAGCATGTTCGCCCAGACCACTGAAGCCTTACCGCTTCCCTCCCGTTTTGCACGAATCAAGCGGGGCTTGATTGCTGGCAAGGAAGACCAGATCAAAGCCTCATGGACGAGACTGCTAGTCAAGCTCAAGACAGAAATCGACATTGTTGCCAACAAGGGCCCTGACATTTTCCCATCAATCGAATTTGACCATCTCAAGAAGGATTCGGAAGCCGCCGAATTTTCATCACAACTCAAGGAACGGGGTGTTGCTGTCATACGGGGTGTTATCCCTCATGATGTAGCTGCCCAGTGGAAAACAGAAACGGATCAGTACTTGAAGGAAGATCCACGAGCACAGCGTCTTCCCACGCATGACCCGCATCTTTACGGAATATATTGGTCCCCTGCACAGATCAAGGCTAGAGGCCATGAGAACGTGCTCTACGCCCAGCGTTTCCTCATGAACCTATGGCGATCATCCGACCCGGCAGCACTTGTCAGCCCCAACTTTCCCGTCAGCTATGCTGACCGCATGAGAATCCGACATCCTGAGGACGAAACATGCTCTCTTAGCGTCTATGTCGACGGCGGGAGCGTGGAGCGCTGGGAGCCCGACGGCTACGGCTTGGCCGGAACGTATCAGCGCATCTGGGATGGCGAGTGGGAGGAATGGGATCCATGGGAGAGCAGCACTCGCCTCAAGGTGACGAGCGATCTGTACAACGGCGATGGCTCGTGTAGCTTGTTCCGCATGTTCCAGGGCTGGATATCACTAAGTGACCTCCCCGTTGGCGAAGGCACTCTCCTCTTGTGCCCCATGATACGGCTCACAACTGCATATCTCCTCCTCCGACCATTCTTTGTTCCCAATGAGTCCTCGCCAACCAACCCAAACTTCCTTTCTCCCGAAAATTGGACTCTCGAACAACCTCCCTCGTCCGTCATCCAGGGCGCGCTCCCCTCATACCCCCAAGAACTCAACGAAGCGCTCCACCCTCACCTCCAACTCAGCCGTAGCATGATCCCCATACCCAAACTCGCCCCTGGCGACTATCTTGTCTGGCACTGCGATGCCGTCTATGCCCTAGACCGCCGATGTCGCCCAGATCTACCCACGACGGCGATTCTCTACCTCCCCGCCTGTCCGTTGACCCAGACAAACGCACTCTACCTTGTCCGTCAGCGCAAGGCGCTGCTTCACGGTGAATCTGGTCCCGACTTTGGTGGTGCTCCCGCAGGTGATCTACCTTTGGAAGCAGAGGAGGCGGTGCAAAAGGTCGGCGAGGCCGGGGGCGCCGACGGGATGCGTGCCATGGGTCTGTTGCCATGGGACGAGGATGATGCCCAGGACGATTGCGAGTTTTCAGTCTTGGAAATGGCGAATGGTATTTTGTTTCCGGAAAAGTACGACATGGATTACTAAAATCGGGTTGGACAGAAATGCAGTTTGACAAAGTAATGCTGGATACCCTGGGTTACGACTATGGACATTTTACTTCAAGTTTACCATATTACCGGTTCGGACACCAACAAACAAGTTTGATCAATAACGGTGACACTTCACAGAGGTAGATTCACTATTCCTGATAATTCTATCCTTCTGGGAAATTGAATACAATCTCAAATTGTCGATCGATAGCCTAATACGCGCCAAAATCGTCAACTTTGCGCCGTTGCTTGCCCGGTAACCTTATGCCCATTGTTTTGCGTCCTCTGCCACATATAACCCCGGTCTGTAGTTTTCTTCATGTACCCTGAAAGGTGCTGGCCTGACCTGGCCTTTGGTTCTCCCACCTGGGATCGGTACCGACACTAGACCCAGTGTCGACATATCCATTGGTAGAATCCCTTCGAGGGTAATTGCATGTCATGAATATTGCTTAGATACCCTTCTTGTCCTCACCCGTCTGCTGGGTAGCAGCGTACTTGTCGCTGAGCTCATCGTAGCTCTTGTGCAGCTGCATGCTCTGCTTCTTGAGGTTCTGCAGGTCCTGCTCCTTCTTCTCAAGCTCCTCCCTGAGACGGGCGAGCTCGCCGGGCTTGCCAGCGACGGCAAGCTTCTCGCTCTCCTTGGTGTTCTGCTTGGTGCCCTCATAGGATCGGACCTTGTCCTCGAGACGCATCACCTCAAGGATCATCACATAGGTGCGGTTGAGGATGAGCGAAAGGAACAGGGTGAAGCCGCAAAGGTACATGTTGCGCTGCGAGTAGAACTTGCGGGCTTGGACTTCGAGACGCTCGTGACCCATGACGGCGGCGCTGTAATTACATAGTTAGCGAGGTCCGTCGAAATTAGGGCTTCGAGTAGTTGTAGGATAGAGAAGGGAAGCAATGCGTCACGTACCCTCCCTGCTTGGACTGTTCCGAAGCGGCGATGAGCTCAAGCTGGACGCGGTAGACTCGGTTGACGCTGTCGATAAAGAGGATCAGGATAAAGATGAAGGTGATCTTCATCCAGTACTGGATCTTGGCGACGACGGGGTTCTCGGAGATGAAGCTGCATCCGTCAGTTCAAAGCTATCCTGGCACACAAGGACGAGGAGAGACGCACGTAAAGATCTTGCGCTTAACGTTGAAGGGGAGCGGGATGATCAGGAGCATGAACAGCGCCATCTCAAACACCAACAACAAAAAGACCTGAGCCACACAATTAGCAACATGACCCCACGACCTTGGCGCAGCTCCCAGGGAGCTGCACGAGAGCAGTTCTGCCAGAGATGGGAGCGCATACAAGAGTGTAGTAGAGCGTCATGGCGACGGTAGAAGTCGAGGAGGGGTAGAAAACAAGGGCGGTTCAAAACGTGAGGAATCGGAGCTGAAGATGGAGGCCTCGGATGGTGGGGGACGTGAGGAAAAGAGTCGAGCCGAGCCGAGTGTATGTGCGTGAAGGAGTTATTGTGTGTTTAAAAGGAAAAAGCTCTTCGCAACCTGGAAGGCCAGTGTATTTGTAGGAGGAAGAGGAGGAAGAAAGGTGGTCAGTTCAGCCTGGCAAGCTGTCCTACGTAGGTGGGCAAGGTAGGTAAGGAAGGTACCTGCCTACCAAGCTACGTAGCGCTTGCTGCTTCCGTCGTTTTCGAATCGACAACGTCATCGTTTGTGGCTGGAGTGCGGGCTGCGAGTGGTGGGGTATTCACAACTTTCTCAGTTGTGACTTGTGCAGTCTGTGCATTTTATGTCATGAGCACCTCATTTTATACAGGTCTTCACAAACATGATGTCACTGACGCCGTCACCATTCATCCAGATTTGAAGCAACAAAAGATACGATTGCATTTTCAAGAGAAAATGGGCCCTAGTATAGCTATAGCTAGCTAGCCACCTGCCAATGGCTATTCTTTCTCCTTTAACTCTCCCCCAATCTATACCTGGCTCCTCCATCGTTGACCACCCCAAATCACAAATAGCATATTAGGCAGAGGATACATACCATATCCCTCAATTATCTTACAACAACCCCGCCTTCTCGACTTTGAAACCGTCTGTTCCTATTGTCCGTGGCTATGTCCATGATCCATCATCCCGGGCCTTGGCCGATGGACGCCGATACCTCCTCGATCGGACAACCACGTCGGAATCGTCATCGTCGTCGTCTTCTGCGTCGCCATCATCCCTTCTTTCAAGCTGACTATGCAGCATGATCTCGTCCCTAATATCACCACTGTAGTCGTTATCTTCCACACTATCATCGATTTCTGTTGGCTGCGGCTGCGACTGCGGGTGTGGATTAGACTCCTGTTCCGGCTGCAGCCCAAGTGCCGTCACCACTGGCTGAGTCGTCGTCGTTGGCGGCACCACAATCTGGGCCTGCTCTGGCGTTGGCGCTTTGGGCTCTTCTGGGATCGTGGCCGGGGCCGGGGCTGGAGCGGGCTTCGGCGCCGTGCGTGGGTACTTTCTAGGCCTACCACTTCCGGGTCTGGCGCCGCCCCGTTTGCCCCGTGTCTTGGGCTCTCCTCGAGGCTTGCCCGCTTGCTCGGCTGCTGATTTCGGCAGCTGCCGTGTTCGCTTTCGCAGCCTCCCTGACGCCTTGGCTGAGGCAAAATCAGAATCACCCGTCGACGGTGTCTCTGCCCGGGACGTCGCATCCGTTCCCGTTGGCTGATACTCCTCCTCCTCCGAGTCGTTGTGCGCTCCACGCTTGCGCTTGCGGTCTGGCTGGATTGCAAAGCCAGGGCTATCCATCATCGTCAGGTCCTCGTCTTCGAGAACTAGGCGAGCAGCCTTCTTGCCCTTGCCTGGCTTCTTCTTGTCCGCCTTGGGGGCTTTCCTGGCTACTCCCTCTCCATGATTCGGCCGCCGTGTCCGCTTCTTGCCCTGGTCAGACTTCCCTCCCACCTTATGGTCGAGGAGCTTCTTGGTCAGGTTGGGGAAGTTCTCGCCATAATTGAAAAACAACTCCTCGCCGACCTCGATGTCACGCATGGCAGTGAACTTGATCCGGTACTCGCCATTGACGTAGAGAATCCGGGGTGTGATATTGCACCCGCGTTTGTCGCTCTCTGACGCGTGGTTGATGTAACGGCTGAGGTTGCCATAGATGGCTGCGTCGACCCAGATGCCTTCGTTCTCCAACAGTGTAAAGACGTACGAGATGTTAGATTCCTCGTCAAAAACGTCGCCTCGTCTGGCTTCTCTGCGGACGCCTTCGTCGTGAGTGATGAGTTCTCCAACATACTCGATGATAAAATCATCCTGCGCGATGAACTCGGCAGTGAACAGACCATATCCCACTCCCTCAAGCTGGCTTTGACCCAAGGCAAGACCTTTGGTAAGACCACGCTGCAACGCGCAGTTCTGACAGCCCGTAGCATGAAGAATATCATCTTCGGCATTCTCAGGGTCGGCTCTCTCCAGTGCGCCACAGTTTCCACAGAGATCTGGATCGCACTCACGATTCAACTGCACACAAATGCACGGCCGATCCTTTTGTTTCGAGAGACAAGTCTTGCCTTGCGAGTGACAAGCGCAGCCCGTGAACTTGTACGCGCAGCTCTCCACCGTACAGCCACAGAACTTTTCACAAAGGAGCCCATGTTGTACACACGTACAACTTTCCAAAGTGCATGGCCCTTCGTGAGAGCAGGGCTCAGACAGTTCACGGCGCTGGTGTTCATGACTATTGGTGTGGTTTTCCCAGTCGCCGATAAGCGCCTTCTTGAAGCGATCATACCATGAAACGGTCCGGATCTGCGTCTTGTTGACAGGCTCGGGGAGAGGCAGAGCGACGCCCAAACGTTCGTACTCTTGGAAAACATCGGAGCAGTCGCGGTCGAGAAGATGGGCGATAAAGCACAAGGGATCCCTCTTGACTCGACTTCCATCGGTCGTCGCAACCGTGGCTCGCAAGACAGTGCGCTCCTCTTGGGTCCAAGGTCGATAATCGGGGTTTGGGGTCGAATGGGTTGGTGTTTTGTAGCAGTTTCGTTTGCATGGACCCAGACCGTGACTATTCCCATTGACATGGTTGATTCCATCGTCAGCAATGCGTCTGCGTCGCTTGAGAGTATCTGAGAGACGAGGCATGATCGAAACGGTGCGTTTACAGTTCTGAGCATCATACTCTCCGTGCTCACAAGAATGGCTAAAGCAGATAAGACAACCAAGAATGCAATAAGTTCCGAGGTCATACTCGGCCGCCTCGAACTCGTTCTCGTTCTGGGAGCTGGAGCCGTCCTTGGCAGTTGGTTTCGAGTCCATGATGCTGTCAACGGACTCATCGAGAAGGAGGACATCACGTAGCGCGATTTGCTTTGTCGGCGATTGGCCCTGATGAAAGACACGGTGAAAGGCTTCGGTGAACATCTCGGCGGCTCTGTTGGCCTCGGGCGGGGTAGTAGACTCTGCTGGCCGATGCGAATTGAGAATGTCGGACTTCTGCCGAGGTGTGATTGCATCGTCGGGTGCCCGGCTTGCCATGTAGCGAATCAAGGTAGATTTGTTACAGCCAGGGAGCGCAAGCTTGTCGAGCCAGTCTTCAAGGTACAGAGAGACGGTCGAGGCAAATTCCGAGCGGACGGTAACGCGCACCTTTTCTTCTCGGCTCATGGGCTTGAACCCGGATTTGCGGTCGATATCCTCCAGCTCCTGCAACCAGACGTTATACTTTGACTCCTCAGAGCTCTCAAGATCCCTTAGATGGGGGACAAAGGTCAGCATCGTGTTTGGTGTGAGGACATTCTTTTTGATTTCCACGTGATGGAACCGGTATCGGGGAACACGCTCTTCATCAGTCTGGATGCGTTGGATGAGATAGTGATCTTCGCGTCTGTTGTGCTTCATCTTGGAGTGCTCCTATACCATGACATTAATATCAAACTACCTCATAGTGACTAGAGGGGCATTACTTTGAATCTTATTCTCATAGTTTCACCCTTTTGGGCTGGCACAGGCTTGCTGAGGAGGCCGGCGAAGAGGTCATTGCCCGTGTGAACACGGCGTTCTGTAGCTTTGGTGGATTCGATGATGTAGGACGTCATTCGTGCATGACCATCCTTGATGTCTTGGCGAAAGGTCGTCAAGGTGCGGGCGATGCCAGCGACATCCCATTCTTGCTTCCTAGGGGTTTGATATTTGGGAGGCGTGGCTTTGGTTTGCTGGCTTGGCTTGGGGGAGTGACGCTCAAGGGGCGGGGGGTTGTTGGTAGGTCCGACACCAGACAGTCTTGCCATGTCTGTGGCATTGTCGAAGCTGGGGTTTGTTGAGGTCGTCTTGGGTCCTGGCCTGGCCGCCGCGGGCACTGAACGGGCTGGCTCGAATGAGGTGTTGCCACCTTGGCTGGTGTTGGCAACCACAGGTCGCTTCAGCTGGGGCGGGCTGATGGGCCTGCGAATGGTACCGTGATGGACGTTGGTCACTGGCGGGCGGCCAGCAAAAGGGTCGAGATCAAATCTGGCAGTGGTTGTCTCTGCGCGCTCCGATAGATGCGGCGATGACCTTTGGGGAGGAAAGAGACGAGGATGGATTGAGTGGCCTTCAGAGTCGCTCGACTCAAAGGTCAGGTCGATGTGGTCGACAGGCGCCATGGCTGCGGCTGACAACTTTGTCAAGGTTTTTTAGGATTGCCCCTCGCCTTCACTTGCAGCTGCAACCATTCTGCGGGGGTAACACTTCTGTCTTTAGAAGTCGGGAAGGAACAAGGGATTTATGCAGGATAAAGTTTGTTTTGAGAGCTGGCGGTTGTAGGTTGAAGGAAGCGGGAGTTTGTCCAGCGCTGGGAACGCGTGTGGCCGAGACGAGACTGCAGGCCAGAGAGAAGAGCAGGTGGCGCCGTCAAACGCGAACAAGGCCGTCTGATGCGTGCTTCCCACCCGATGAAATCTGGTGCCGCGAGCTAATGATGCGCGAAATATGATATTGCCACTCGCGGATGTTGTGTTGTCGTTAAGATTCGAGGTGAAAGTGAGTGGTGAATGAGTGTCCAACACACGCGTTGAGAGGAGTCTGCAGGGGCTTGACAGGGGCGCGCGTTGACCAGCTTGGTCTAGCGCGAGTGTGGAGGCCGCGCTTTTCTCGATGGAGCAATCATTTCCCTCCGGCTTATATATCCAGACAGGACATTGAATATTTGACCATAATTAAATGATAGGATGAGCTGTATTCTCGGGTTACATGAGCCCACGTCTTTCGTGCTGTTGTTTTCTTTTTTTTACATATAGCGAAATGCTGAAATGCTTGCGACTGCGACGGTGAACCTCATGCGCAAGGTTGGCCTTTCGTGGCGCAATCGATAACTCCTCTCCAAGGCTCTGACTGAATGATGAGGAGATTTAAATAAAGAGGGGGGAAATAGAAATAAAGGTGACATGTGAAAGAAACTCTGACGTTGTTGTATATATCCCTCCTATAGGATTTTATCTTACTGGTCCTGATATCCTTGGGGTAGAATACATGGTTATCGTTGAGCTCCGTCTAACAGCGTTCCATGAACCTGTCGGGATCCCCGGATCAGGATAACTGCAGCTTGACTTTACCAGCAATACTAACCCACCATAGCAAGAGGAAGATTGCGCACAGGGAAAGATTGCTCAGTGCCATATATCCTAATAAAGGAGAATAAATGCCAAGGTGCCAACTCCCATGGCAAGAAGTTGCATTCCTCTGCTTGCCTTAGGTATATCGGAGCTGCACTGGTCGTTTACCCTGAAGCCTCGCGTGTGCACAAGTAATGCCACAACCTCTGCTCAGCCTCTCCAGACTGACCCATGCCTATTTAGGTGTCGTGTTCATCACCAGATGAGACCCTGTTTCATGACTGACATCAACACCAAGCATCCAAGCATGGATGCGATCCGCTGGGTCCGATGCCTGACCCCTTCTTTCGGCCTGGAAACTGCCGGGGGGCACTCGTTCCAGGAGCCCGTCGCCCACCCACAGATGCTTAAAGGACCCCAATATTTGGCTTCAATTCCGTCATACTTCATCTTAGACGCTGACTAGCGCCCAAAATGACCGAAGCTTGGTGGCTACGAGCCGCATGCGGGATGGCCAGCCAACTCAAGGGAAGCCCAGTCCCGGATGCGCAGGTAGGTAGGGATACTTGGCGGCCAAATCGAACGACGTAGACCTGAGACATGCTTGGGATCCGGTAGTGGTACTTGCCCTTATCGTAAAAATTAGCCAATCCTCTTGTACAAGTACTAGAACCCTTAGCGCCCGGTCGTATCTCGACCTTGGTCGCAATTCTGACGATGTGGAGCTTTGATGACGTCGCCTTCAACTTGCCAGCCAAAAGGTGACGATCTTGTTCTCCGCAGCAACAACACCACCTCCAGGCTTGCCAGGTTTTTAGGTTTTCTCATATAACGTTCCCCGGCGGCCCGGACTCGATCTTCCTCCTGTGCCTTCTCCGACACCTCACCCTTGTTTCTCAGTGCTGCAGCTGTCCCTCAACCCACGTTTATCCCCACCCAAGTATTACTTATCCCCTGCGTCTCCGTGTCCAAACCAATCTGTCAGCTCCACCGCCTGTCGCATCATCGCCATCAACATGCATCGCACCTATTCTATGCGCCAGACCCGGGCGCCTACTGCCTCCCAGCTCCAGGTATGTCCGATCTGATGCAGCGCGTCACAGAGCCAGAGCTGACCTCAGCTCACAGAACCCTCCCCCGCCTCCGTCATCGACAAAGTCCGGCCGTCTCTTCAAGGGTAGCTTCGGTAAGCTTGTGTTCACCCCGCGACGAGTTCCTCGAAATTAACAATTCTCGTCCTCCAGGACATGCCCTTCGTCGAAACGCCGGCGGTGCCTTCGGGCCCGACCTGGCTAAGAAGCTCTCCCAGTTGGTCAAGATGGAGAAGAACGTGATGCGTAGTCTCGAAACTGTCGCCCGCGAGCGGATGGAAGTGGCGGTATGTTCATGACACCCTCACTTAGAATGAAGCACTGACCTCGATAGCAACAACTCTCCATCTGGGGCGAGGCCGGCGACGAAGATGTTTCTGACGTCACCGACAAGCTTGGTGTGCTGCTCTACGAAATCGGCGAGCTCGAAGACCAATACGTGGACCGATACGACCAATACCGAATTACGATGAAGAGCATCCGTAACATCGAGGCGTCGGTGCAGCCCAGCCGCGACCGTAAGAATTGCCCGCGCCTGAAACTTCGAGGTAACACTGCTGACGCCAAGAATAGGCAAGCAAAAGATCACGGACCAGATCGCCCAGCTCAAGTACAAGGAGCCCAACTCTCCCAAGATCGTCGTTCTCGAACAGGAGCTCGTGCGAGCCGAGGCCGAATCTCTCGTCGCTGAGGCCCAGCTGTCCAACATCACTCGCGAAAAGGTCAAGGCCGCCTACACATACCAGTTTGATGCTCTGCGCGAGCACTGTGAGAAGGTCGCCATCATCGCCGGATACGGAAAGCACCTCCTCGAGCTCATCGACGACACCCCAGTAACCCCCGGCGAGACTCGCCAGGCTTATGACGGATACGAGGCCAGCAAGGCCATTATCCAGGACTGCGAGGATGCCCTCACCAACTGGGTTACATCGAATGCTGTCGTCTCCTCCAAGCTCTCGACCCGCGCACGAACTCTGTCGCAGCGACGCCGGAACAACATCCGCGCTAGGAGCGAGGGACATGATCTCTCCGGTCAGGACATTCCTCTCAACGACGGAAGCTCCTGGACGGCACGGGACCATGACCTCGAGAGCGACGAGGAGGACGAGGAGGATGTCCGAGGCTCCATTATGGACAGTGATGGTGGTCTGAACGGCGAGTCCCGTGGACGCACCCAGGAAGTTGCCGCCGCTTAGAGAAAGTCGCCGGTGCGGAACGGGAGCGTAGGCAGAAAAGCCGCACTCCGTGGGGGAGCACCAAAAGGCTGTTGTGCCATGCTCTCCTAGGCTTTGTAATGACGGGAACGCGACCTAGGTTGCGTGAGGCGTTGAGGATAGCTTCTGGCAGGATGGATTGTAAAAGGCTGATTGGGCACTTTCTCTTGTAGTAGCCTTATTGCTGTATTTTTAGCCACTAATATTATGTTCTCATTGATATCATCAAATCTGGTTCCGCATTTGGCTCGCAAACTCCTCAACCTCCATCTTGACGATGTGATGTCCGGGCACCACTACTAGTCCCAGATAGCGGGAGCTCATGTCAAGCTTGATTGTCTCGCCACCGGCCTTTTCGGCTGCCTCTGCGCGCTGCCTGGATGATGGTTGCCGGTACTCGTATGTATGAGAAAGAACAATGTTCTTGTCCTTTGCACCCAAAATGTCAGCCAAATGTTAATGCAGTGACGCATGAGTTGGAGGGGTTCTGAGAGACATACAGGGTCGGTGCATTTTAGAGCACCCCAGAATAGCCGACCATCTGTGGTGTAGACACGCAAGTTCTTGTTTAAAATATCTGATAGGTATTCTCGAGCCTGCTCCGGGTCCATTTCCGCAGGCGGCGAAATCAATAGAGGGCGTGATAGAGTTGAACAAGGTTCAAGGCGAACGTGAGGGGAGACGCTCATTCTCTGAAGAATCAGACTAGAGCCACCATTCGCTAGTGGATTAGCCGCGATAGGCCCACGCTGACGTTATGCACAGGCACTGGCGCGCTGGCTTAGGGAGCAGCGTGAAAGCTCAATGGCTGCCTACAATTTCTCCCTTCATTCTTCCTCCTTCACATTCATTCACATTTGTCCTCGACCTACCGGGTCTTGCTCAACCAGACCGTGCTAGATCATGATCATAGACTCTGTGAGACGAGGGCCCTACCCTTGAAGACTAGGCTTTGTGCCTCCCCGACCCTGCGCCTGCAACCGTTCGTCAAGTTCACGGTGACATCCCGTCATGGGTGTGAACGGCCTCTGGACCGTTATCCAGCCATGTGCTCGGCCTACGAACCTCGCGACTCTCAATCGCAAGCGTCTCGCCGTTGATGCCTCCATCTGGATTTACCAATTCCTTAAAGCCGTACGCGACAAGGAAGGAAACGCCCTGCGCAACTCGCATGTAGTCGGCTTCTTTCGTCGCATATGCAAGCTCCTTTGGTTCGGCATTCAGCCGGTGTTTGTCTTTGATGGCGGCGCCCCCGTTCTCAAGCGCCAGACGATTCAACAGCGAAAGCGAAGACGAGAAGGCCGTCGCGAAGATGCTGTGCGAACGGCCGGCAAGCTGCTGGCCGTGCAGATGCAACGCATTGCCGAGGAGGAACAGGATCGCCGGCGACGGGACAGAGATCGCGATGTGTCTGCCCGAGAAGAGGAACTGCAGGAGGAGATCCCCGATGCCAGCCAACTAGTCTACGAGGACGAAGTGCTCCTATCGCAGAAGGAGAGGCAAAAGGCCAGAACGTTTCGCAAGCAAGATGCCTACCATCTACCGGACCTTGACGGAGGCGGTATCGCGGCAATGGGGAAACCTGACGACCCGCGAATCATGAGCGTAGAAGAGCTGGAAGAGTACGCGCGACAGTTTCATGACGGAGAAGACATCAATCTGTACGACTTTAGTAAGATTGACTTTGATGGCGAGTTCTTCAAGAGTCTTCCGCCCCCGGATCGATACAACATCTTGAACGCAGCGAGACTTAGAAGTCGACTGAGAATGGGCCTTAGTAAGGAACAGTTGGACGACATGTTTCCCGATCGGATGGCATTTTCGAAGTTCCAGATCGAAAGAGTCAAGGAGAGAAATCACCTCACCCAACGGCTCATGCTTGAGGTTGGAATGACTGGCACTGATTTGACACTCGGTGTCAATGCACGTGTTGCCGGTGAAAAGAACAGAGAGTACATTCTCGTCAAGAATGAGGGTGCCGAAGGAGGATGGGCCTTGGGTGTGGTCAGCAGGGACAAGGACATCGGTGAAGCACACAAACCAATTGATGTGGATGCCATCCAAGTCCAGTATCAATCCAAAGACGATGAAGACGAGGACGACGAGGATTTCGAGGATGTTCCCATCGAAGGCCTGAACAGGCTGCCAAAACCTTCAGCAGCGATGCTCGCCAGCGCTCAAGCAGCGCAGGACATGGCTGCCCGACGCCAGCAACTATACGATGGCCATCGGACGGAGCCCGCTGCCAACGATGAAGAGTCGCTCTTTGTAGGTGGCGATCTTGGGAATACGAACGAGCTCTTTGAGGAGCCACGCCAGGAGGCTTTACACCCGGATGAAGAAGACGACCTCAACAAGGCAATTGCTCTATCATTACAAAACCAGCACGGAGTTGGGCAAGAATCAAAGGACGATGATGAGTTCGAGGATGTACCCATCGAGGCACCCAAGTGGACACAAAAGTCTGTCGAAGCGCAAAAGCCCATCACCGCCAAAGGAGGCTCGATGATTGCGCATATTGTCAATAACCGAGCTAGCGCCGCTGTGCCGAAGCGACAAGAGCCCAGTACCGCTGCTGATAGCGATAGCGATGAAGACATGCAGACGGTTCTCGCCAAAGCCAGGATGAAGAAGCGCCCGCAACCCGTACCGGTCGTTGGGAACAAGAAGAACCCGTTTGATGGGCCATTGCCTTTCCCTAAGCTGGATTGGGGCTCTTCTCTCTTTGGGAAAACGACGACTCAGAAGGAGGATAAACATCCGCAAGAAGCTCCAGCACCGGTCGATGAAGTCGACGACATGGCAGGTGGCTTTGAGAAGGAGCTGGATGATGATGCTCCAAAGCCTCTGCCGCCGTGGCTGGCAGACAATACAGACATCCGAGAGTCACTCAAGAAGCAGCAAGATGTGGAGCGTGAAATCAATGCTGCGGACAGGCTGGCAGCCGAGGAGGAGGAGATGCTTCACCGTCGGCACATGCAAGATCAGCTCATCGAGATTGATTCTTCATCAGATGATGAGAGTGATATCGAGGTTTTGGACAAGCCGCCATCGCCAAAGAGGCCAACGCGAAATGTGCCGATCGTCATCGATGTCGACGATGAGCCAGATGCCGCACCACGAGTACCATCTCCACCTCGGGTTTTGGAAGCAAGCCCCGAACGCGCTTCAAAAGAACCTGAGGAGCCCTTGCCTGACCCCGTGGTACAAAGCGCCCCGGAACATGTTGACCTGGACGAGACGGAACCTCGGGAGCAGGAAAAGACTCGGCAGTCAGAGTCCCCTGAACCTGATTTTGAAGATGTGGTGCCAGTGGACACTATGGCCGAACCAACTGCGGCGAAGAGCCCTCCTCCTGTATTTGAGGACGTCCCCTCTCTCAGCGTGCCAGTGGCAGATGGGGCAGATAAAGACACTGAGCTTCCAGATGATGGACTTTTCGACGATGTCGAGTACGATGAGTTTAGTGACCCTGGTGACGAAGAACTCATGGCGCAAATGGCCGAGGAAGCTGAAGAGCACGCTCGATTTGCTAGTGAGCTGAACAACAAGTCGGCAGCGCAGAATAAAGAGGACTACGAGAGAGAACTACGAGCCCTACGAGGCCAGCAAAAGAAGGACCGCCGAGACGCCGACGAGGTTACGCAGGTCATGATCACAGAATGTCAGGCTCTCCTTCGTTTGTTTGGCATTCCTTACATCACCGCACCCATGGAAGCTGAAGCCCAATGTGCCGAGTTGGTGCAGCTGGGCCTTGTGGATGGCATTGTGACCGACGATTCGGATACCTTTCTGTTTGGTGGAACAAGAGTCTACAAGAACATGTTTAACGGCAACAAGTTTGTTGAGTGTTATTTGGGAAGCGATCTCGAGAAGGAACTGTCCCTTTCTCGTGAGCAGCTCATCTCACTTGCTCAGCTTCTTGGTTCGGATTATACGGAGGGTCTGCCTGGAGTTGGACCGGTCACGGCGGTTGAGATTCTGTCCGAGTTCCCTGGCAAATCTGGACTCGAGGACTTTCGCGATTGGTGGAAGGACGTGCAATCGCAATCGCGGCCCAAGGAGGCCGATGCTTCGTCCCCCTTTCGTAAGAAGTTTCGCAGGTCGCAGGGCACCAAGCTCTTTCTGCCCCCTGGATTCCCCAACCCGGCTGTCTATGATGCATACCTGAACCCAGAGGTGGACGACAGCAACGAGGCATTCCAGTGGGGTGTGCCAGATGTCGAGGGCCTACGGCAGTTTTTGATGGCTACCATTGGTTGGAGCAAGGAGAGGACGGATGAGGTACTTGTGCCAGTCATCAAGGACATGAACAAGCGTGATCGCGAAGGCACGCAGAGCAACATCACAAGGTTCTTTGGGGGCAGCGTGGGAGCGGGCGCCAAGGAAGCGTTCGCACCAAGGCAGAAAGCCCAGGGAAGCAAGAGGATGGCTGCAGCTGTGGGTAGACTCAAGGCCAATGCCGCGGCCGGTGAATCATCAAAGGCCGCTGAGAATGGAGGAGGTAAGCGGAAGCGGGCTTCGAGGAGAAATGCTGTGGAGGTGGATGTGGATGAGGATGAAGATGCTGAAGAAGTTGATGAGGAAGAAGAGGACGAGATGGCAGATAGAGCTCATGCAACCAGAAAGCGAACCAGGGCGTCGTGAGGATTCATGGGGATATACACATGATTTGTACATGTATAATCTGAGCGAATGCGGTGGCTGTTGTTGAATTTGAAGCTATTCACACCTCAATCAATGACATCATTCCTGATCAATTGGCTGACGAATGCTGTTATGAACGTGCCTTGTGAGCGACAAGCCAAGGGAAGCTAGAAAACGAGCGAAAATTAACTTTCTGACATCAAGTTCAAGGAATCAAGTTGTCATAATTCGCGACTGCTAATGTGGAAATAACTCGGATTTGTTTGGAGTGACGGTTGTCGTAGCTGTCATTGACCGGGACAGCTTCCGACCCCTCCCTCCTCCACCTCCGAAGCTTCCCACAGCCACCTCCGCCATCAAGGCTAAACCACGGAAAAATCGACGTTTCCCAGCTCACGTGCCAATCATTACGCTTCTGGCGTGCGTTTGCGAAAGCGCCTCCCCCCCATATCCCCAAATGTGGTGTGCAACTTCTCTTTAACCTCTATAAATTTCCAGGTGCTTTTTTCTTTATTGGATTCTGTTGTCTCTCCCTCTTCCCTCTTGCGCGCGCGCACTCGTTATCAACATGCCGTCTATGGATGAACGTGAGCTCGCCTCGCGCGTCAAGGCGCTCACAAAGTGCGTCGCTGCGAACGAACCCCCCGAGAACGCCATCAAGCTGCTGGAGTCGCTCAAGAAGGATGCCTCCCCCACCGAGGAGATGCTGAGGGTACGTGGAAGATGGGGATTAAAGCAAGAGGAGAGGCTGCTGGTCGCATATCCTCTTGAGTATATAGATTTCCCCTTTGTCGCGCGAGCCTCGTTTTTGGTCTTGTCGCGCAAATGCGTGATCGCACTCCCCCGGGATCCCGATTCGTGTGCGCCCGGCCTGGACATTTGCATTCACCATGTTTGCTGCCGTCTACATGACTTCTCATCGTCTTCACTCTGTCCGTCTTCATGAACTAACTATTGTGTTTTTACCGTCGATAGGCTACAAGGGCCGGTGTCTTTGTCGGCAAACTTCGCTCCAATTCCAACAAGGAGATCGCCCGCGCCGCCGCCGAACTCGTCACCAAATGGAAGAAGCTCGTCGAGCAAGAAAAGAATTCAAAGCTCCACAAGGCCAAGATGGGCTCGCCTGCTCCCGCTCCCACCTCGTCTCCGGCCGCTCCGCCGCCATCGTCGTCCGGTGGCGCCAAGAAGGCCTTCAAGGGCGACCCCGAGAAGCGCAAGTACGACAGCGATGGCGTGGATATCAAGCGCACTGACTCCACCGTCCGCAACCAGTGCATCGGCCTCATTTACAACGGACTGGCTTATCGCTCAACCGCCTCCGAGTCCGACGTCATCGCCAAAGCTGTTGCTGTCGAGCACGCCGCCTACACTCGCAACAAGGGAGAGACGCCCGAGTATAAGAAGAAGATTCGGTCGCTCTTTACCAACCTCAAGAACAAATCCAACAAGGACCTCGGCCGCCGCGTCATGAACGGCGACATCTCGGCCGACAGGTTCGTGGTCATGACGGATGATGAGCTCAAGAGCGAGGACCAGCGCAAGAAGGAGATTGAGCTGGAGAAGGAGAACATGAAGAAGGCCCAGGTGCCCATGGCGGAGAAGAGTATCAGCGAAGACCTCGAGTGCGGCCGCTGCAAGAAGAAGAAGGTCAGCTACACGCAGGCCCAGACGCGAGCCGCCGATGAACCGATGACGACCTTTTGCGAATGCATGGCTTGCGGACACCGATGGAAGGTATGTTGACTGCTCACCTGACCTGCAAAGATGAAGCTCACACAGGCACAGTTCTCTTAAGAAGTTGATATTGATGTTGGAGGGGGCGTTTCATTTTGCCTTGTGCAGACAGCATCTGCGTGCAGCTAGCTATTACACATTGGAGGGTCATGGAGTTTACGGGAACTGGAGCGGCGACTTAAACATGTATCAAGAAGGAAAGATTACGGCGCGAGATACCTTTCTTCTCTCTTGTTTTCTTACCAACATACTACCTAGTTTTTGCTTTTTTTAACGAGATTTGAAGGGTATTTCTGGTTGGGTGCCAAAGTTTGGTGACAATAGACGTTGGAGTCGCTGTCCATGTCTCGATAACTCCCCGCACCAAATCCATATACGCTTCGAGGAAGGCCCCAACTCAACAACGAGGCGTAATTGGTTTAGTGGTAAAATTCTCCGTTGCCATTCGAGTAACGTCGGGGAGCCCTGGGTTCGATTCCCAGATTACGCATCTCTTTTCTTTTGCCGTTTACTTTTGTTGTGGTTTTTGCATCTGTCCCACGGGAGGTGACTATGCTCATTGTTGGGTGTTGGTGTTGACCCAGGTGTGATGGGCTCCGTCAAATGACCCCCCACCCAGTCCGAAATCATACTCCACATTTGCTTTTTGACATCAATTGGCTCAGACAGATCGTTCTTTCCTTTGACATTGCTCATTCTTTTTCGGGTATCCCTAACTCGGTAAACAGGTTGGTCGCCTCGTCCTCTCCCTCAAGTCCCTTCTCCTTGATGTGCTTCCAGAACTTGCTCAGATGTCTTGTTCCAGAGTCGCAGAGGATCGTCACGACGCGGCTTCCCGGAGGAAGAGTCATGGCGGTGGCGACGGCTGCGACGCAGTTGACGGAGCTGCTGCTGCCAACGAAGATTCCGTCGTGCTCGACGAGCCACCGTGCCATCCGGCATGCTTGTTCATCCGTCACCCGCACGGCGTCATCAATGAGCTCGCGGCCCGCCTCAAAGTTCTCCGTTAGTCGTGTGATTCCAATGCCTTCGACCATGGTATCAACCTGTTGCCGACGGCGTGTGCCCTCACGCTCTGTCGACGAATACATGACACCATGGCGAACCTTGTTGTATAACCCACTGCCCTGCGGGTCGGCGAGGACAATCTTGAGATTTGCAGCCTTCTCCTCCTCCTTGAGATACTTTGCGACGCCAGAGACGGTCCCGCCAGTCCCTGCGCCAGCCACAAAGGCATCAAGGTCGCCGTTGGTTTGCCGCCAGATCTCGGGTCCCGTCGCGTTAAAGTGTGCCTGCCAGTTGGCCTCAGACTCGAACTGGTTCGCAAAGAAGCCCTTGCTGCCGTCATTGGCCTTTTCGGCGTGCTCGACAGCCCGCCGCCGGGCAAGGTTGACAAAGTGATCGGGGCTGGTAATCGGCGCCGGCGTCACTCGCTCAACCGTTGCGCCGAGGTGCAGAAGTAGATCAGACTTTTCAAGGGCCATGTCTGAGGGCATGCAAATGTGGGCGCGGTATCCCTTTGCGCGAGCGAGAGTTGCAAGTGAAATACCCGTACTGCCAACAGTGCCTTCGTAGATGGTATCGCCTTGGTGTGGTGTCAAAAGACCTTGGGCTTCGGCCTCACGGATCATGTTTAGCGCAACTCGGTCCTTGGGACTGTTCCCAGCGCCGTTGAGGAACTCGGCCTTGGCCATGATGGTGCGGCCCGTGGCCTCAGACAGAGACTGGATCTTGATTAGAGGCGTGTTGCCGATGGTGCCCTCTATGCCATCGGCCAAGCTGTTGCGGGCGACATCATACGGCGAGGGTGATGATGGCTCCGACTCGCGGTCCTCGAGGGTGACAGGTGCGCTCCAGAATAGGCTCGGCCGGCGCGAATCTCCCGAGTTTGCGCGTCGCTTACGCTGGTAACGACGCTCGAGGTCTGGGTAAAAGTCCTTGAAGCCGAGGGTGACGAGGATGCCTGTAGTAAAGGCGAAGACCACGGCGGCCGTGCCGTAGGCCTTGGGGTGATCGCTCAAGGACATTTGCAAGATCTTGGTCTATTGATGTAAAAACCAAGCCTTTTTCAGTGGGAGATTTTCCCTTGAAGCTAGAATGCCCGCATCGTTGTGGTTGTCGTCGGGTCGTGAGGTTGAAGTGAAGATGGAAATTGTTGGTTACAATGACGAGACTCTGGTGCGTGCGCCCGTGATGTCATGTGGAGCCCTAGTCTTGTACCGGCGCCATCATCTCGTGATGACTTCAAGTCGAGGTTGTGTCATAATTCTGCTGCATTGAAGAGACTTTGACTTTTTGTGGTTATCCCGGAGGTGGAATTGTCATGATTCTTTGGCGTCGATGTTGTATGCTGTAGTGAAGCTGCCCCTCCAAGTGCTGAAGGTGAGTAGAGAGAGACATTAGGTAGGAACTATGATCTCGTGACATGTCGACGTCTACGCATCGCTTCTGCTCACCTACTTCATTTGCTTAAATTCTAGACAATTACGAGAAAAACCTAGACAACCACACTCAACTGCCATAGTGTTCCTATATTTTAAGGACAATGATAATTTACTATCAGCTAATAGAGAGGGCGATCACCTCCTTCGTTAGTCTAAAAACGGCAACTCTTCGCATGCTCCGCCGTTGGCGATACAGCTTCCGCGGTTTGCTAACAACCCGAGGTACACCCGATACATCGGACCCACTTTTACCGATATCTCAGCGTGCTCAACACCACGAAAAGGGCCCCATGCCGACGATATCCCCAGGCCATCATTAAAGCAATGGACTCCCCCATTGTGGCCCAGCTGTTCCGCCAGCTCTTCCGGCACCGTCCCCGGGGCTGCAAGGG
>SSHR01000210.1:0-15432 GCA_006518225.1 Fusarium neocosmosporiellum | reverse complement strand
CTAATAAATAATATATTCTTTTTTATTTAGCCCTATAAGATTAATCCTCCTAGGTAAAATAAATTTTATTTATTATCTTTTATTAAGGTAATTATTACTATAAAATTACTTATTTATAAGTTCTCTTATTATTTAATAACTCTTACCTATTAAAGTAATTACTATTAAATAGAGTTATAATTTATTATAGTTATTTATCTAGGGATTATTTACCCTATAGGAGGAGAAAGATCTAGGTAAGGAAGCTCCTTTATAAGTAAACCACTTAAAGCTCTAGATAATATGCTAATATTACCGATATGACATAGTATAATCTAAATCCTATAGGATATAACTAATGCCATAGAGCCAAGCTAACCTGCCATAGGTACTATAATCTGAAAGAATTAGCCTTCCGCGATGAGATATATATCACGACCTAAAAGGCCTTAGCCCGCTATGCACCCACTTAGCTTACCACCACTCCGTAACTCTCCTGGGACATACTATCTCGGAACGCCTTCCTTTGCCTCTATATTAACCGATACTCCTACGGCTTTAATGCCTTAGTACCTCTCTTGGCTATATCCCCCGCTGCCGGATACCTATAGGCCAGCGTCGGTGCTATCGGCTTGGCGTTTATGGCTCTCTAAGTGAATCGTCTAGACCTAATACCCCTAGCTAACTGGTAATATTTAGCTACCATCCAGGCAATTAGAGAAGCGATTCGCTTCTCTTAGTAATTAACTAGCAATAGGACCCCTCAACCCGTTAGCGATGAGACCCTCTAATCAATACTTCTCTTTAACCTCTACAAGAAGCTAGCCATTTACCATTAATAGCCCGGGCTTCTGGGCTCCTGGCTAAGTCATATTTAGGGTACTTTAGGTATAGTATAGACCCGCTCGGGCGCCAACTTCTATAATCCCACCACTTACCAACTTACTAATTAAACCATAATAGCGCTAACTATTAGCTATGGTATAGCTAATATACCTATACCGGAAACCCTATAAGCGATCCGCTAAGATTTAGATTATTATATTTGGAACATAAAATAAATATTTATCGGCCTATTAATAAGCATCGTTAATCTTCATACCTATATACAGAGCGCCATATTAAGATCGGACGATATCCTCTCGCAGGCATATAAGCTATAGGACCAACTCGCCTTTGCGGAGAGCAAGATTCCACGCTTCTAGCGGCTATACCGGGTAAATACTTACCATATATTTATCTTTAACCGCTACTACGATATTTATCCGAGCCACTACATGACTCAGGTTTTCAATGCCTTCTAGATCCTACGTCTAGAGATATATGGCATTATCCGGAACCTCTATCCCTGTAGCTTAGTTGCAAAGATGATTGCCAAAATAATAAGGGACATCTACGTAGCTATATCTTAGTTCATACTTCTAGGAGCTAGATCTAAGAATACAGTGCCATTTTCGCCACTGCAGATCTTAGAATACCACGGCATATTAATTACCCTTTACGAAGCTATATAGATTACGATAGATATACTTTTACGAGAGTAGATCTTATAGTACCTGGCGTATATGGCTAATAATGGCATCAAAATAGCCCGAGATATAGCCCACATTTTGACATTTACGCTAAAAGTAGACTACTAGACTATTTTTAAAATGGTTGATAGCTGCGGCATTACCGCGTAAGGGATATGGAATTCATAGATCTATATGTTGTCGGACTCCATAGCGGCCTCAATAGAGCATGTGCTTCGACGCTTAGCCAAGGAAGCTTCGGTTAGCCTGACATGAATTGCAGAGGCAGTTATCTGACTTCCCGTCTCAGGTAAGTTCAGGACAAACAGTCACCTCAGTTCTTCTTAAGGCATGAAGCATTTGTGTCTGGTGCACTGGTGGCCCGGCCTGGAATCCTCCAGCTTGCGGATGCTCGTCAACCAGTCGGGGTAGGTGACGCCTACGTCCAAAGACCATCAGAATCCCTTGTTCGCTCACGAGCCCCTAGACCAACCCGGAGTCCGCCCGGCTCTCGCTCACTTTCCTTAAACTTTGACATACGTAGTCTCTTAGGCAGTCGCCAATTCTTCCTCTGATTTTCTTTGCCATAGTAACAGACACTCATACATTATCCACAGAGCCTCATCCCTTCCTCATCCTATATACCACACATGACGTATCCTAGATATCCTAGAAAGCTCCTAACTTCCCACACCAGCTTCGTACATTTCTTCTCGAACAGCATATCAGGTCTCACTTCCGCACTTGACTTATCCATATACGCTATTAATCAAGATGCTATAGAACATTCTAGCGGACGCTTGCGATTATTGCTAAGCTAGGGAAAGCATGAGATTACTCTAAAATGAAACTCAAAAAGATGCCAGAGTCTAACTCGTGGCGGAACGCTCCACTAATCTGTATAAAATTTTCCCCACTCGTCGAGTCTACAACTTGCGGAACTCTAGCCTTGTTGGGCGCATCGGACTTGGGACACTACCGGTATTCCTAGCAAAACCTCATAGAAA
Organism: Fusarium neocosmosporiellum; assembly: GCA_006518225.1. Lineage (NCBI taxonomy): Eukaryota > Fungi > Ascomycota > Sordariomycetes > Hypocreales > Nectriaceae > Fusarium > Fusarium neocosmosporiellum. Next base: position 12,935 of record SSHR01000210.1, on the reverse strand, counting down.
TCATTTTCAACTTAACGATGGCTTCCCTCTCAATTCCACAAGAGGCACAGGCACTCAATGCCTATGATGACAAGAGCTTTATCAAGGAGAATCATAGTCATCAAATATACCCAAATGACCCCACCCGGGTGGCCGTTTTTCCAGCCGAAAAGAACCGCGGCACCAACTTTGAACCTTTTAACGTAGAAACGCGCAACTTTCACATCAACACACCGCCGCCATCGCCGCTGCAGCTATTCCAGCTTTTTCTTCCTATTTCCCTCGTTGAGAGATGGGTTTAATACACCCAAAGCTGGCTCTCATGGCTCAAGGAAAATAATATTATTAATAGCTGGAAACACCCGATGGGGAGAACCGCAAGGCTGCGAGCCTAGCAAGGGACCTCTATTGCAAAAGTATATATGTGGCTTGGAATGCTAATTTATATGGGTATACAGAAGGAAAGGACTATCCGGAGCCATTGGAGTACCCCAAAGCCAGGGGAACAACGCCCTTTGCACTCCTTTATTAAGTTTATGCTTTATTAGAAATTTCAGATCCTTCACCGCCATCTCCGCCCCTTTAACCACGCCAAGGTCGATGAGACCGCGCCTCTTCCTATCGTATTTCAAGCCTATGAAGAGTAGTCTAACCTTATACAAGCAGTATCAGCAGAGATCTTTATCCCGGGCTCTCATCTCGCTTTAGATAAGTGTATGATCCGCTATACAGGCAGGTCCAACGAGACAACAGTCGCCAAAGGCAAGCCTATTCCTCTCGGGTTCAAGATCTGGGTCATCGCACAGCACGGCTTCTTTATCCGCTGGTTCTGGCATATCACGGGCGCAAAATACGGTGCCATTAGTGTTAAGCTTCCCCTTGCAAAGTCATCTACGCGCCGCTACACTCGCCGCATAAAGGGAGTCTCCACGGACGAGCCTATCGCGTTGAACTCGACCCAAAGCGTCATAGTGGCCCTAGCAAATACACTGCCAAAAGCGGTATATCACGTCTTCATGGATAATCTCTTCTCGTCTTCAGATCTCTTCCGCAGCCTCCGTATACATAGCCACGGGGCCACAGGCACAGCGCGGCCAAATAGCGGCATCCACGAGGAGCTCGTTCACGATCTCAAGGGCGATAAAAGACTTAACACTAGCTATGACTTCAACCAGGTCAAGGTAATCCCTACGCCTGATAATAAGGTATCATGCCAAGACACTTTTCTATATAAATCCCTTACTAATTTATCTTCCCTTTATCTCATAAGGTCAACTAGATCGCTTAGAAAGATAACCGCCTTGTGTTATTCTTCACGACCGTCTTTTCCGGCGAGGAACGCGTTGAACGCCGCAGAAAGAAGCCCTCCTCACAGAAGCCCGAAGCCCGCCAAATACGCCGCTTCTTTGGCGATGAAGCTGTCAAGGATATATTCATCCCTAGGGTTGCCGCCGATTATAATGATGAAATGGATCACGTTGATCGAGGCGATCAGTTAAGACCATATTACGCCTATGATCACCCCTTGCGCCGTGGCCCTTGGCAGGCCCTCTGTTGGACCTTTCTTCTTGATGTTGCACTTGTGAATAGCTATATCATCCAGCTACGCGGCCCTCAGCCAAGGTGGAAGCGATTCACAACCCAGAGAGAGTGGCGAGAGAGCATTTATAACGAGTTATTTAACGCCTACGGCCAAGAAAGCCAAGCAAGGAAGCTATACCGACCAGGAGACGAGCGTGACCTCCGAGACCCTATTTTACAGCGTGAACACGCTAATCGGCAGGTCAATAATATCAACCAGAAGGTAAAGTCAGATTGCATCGCTTGCAAGGGCTTTCGGCAAGGGCAGGCGAGGACAAGGGGCCAGCAAAGAAGCCCTCTTGGGGAGCTCAACAGAAAAAAAGAAGGCGCCGTAAGCAGACTTGGTTTGGGTGCCAATTATATGATGTTGCGATTTGTAACAACCAATATTGTTGGGACTTCTTTCATCATATAATTTAGCAGAGAAAATTTGTACCTCTCATTTAGCGCATTTTAATTGGCCACAACCCCTCATCGTGCCTGCTTGGAGGTCCTTGTGCACTGATGGGATAGTCACCATAATTGCGGGATCGTGAAAGTTCACGAACAGACGTCGGTGGACTGTACCCATAGAGGTCCCTCCAAAAGCATAAAATTCTCCCTCTGTGACTCCAGCTCCATTTCACGGTGCCATCACGCGTTCGGGTGGAATTGTATTGGCAAGCAACGGGCCAGCTGGCGGTGCCGTGCCGATCCCGACGATGCCACTGACGTTACCTGCCTCGCCGACGCACGGTTGGCTGACGTCGGGGTCTTCACTCCTGGCATAGCGCAGGCTGCATCATACTGTCGGTAAAATGCAGCTGGGTAAATGCAAGATGCGCAGAAAGGCCCGCTTTCTAGCGTCGAGGAAGACAATTTCATCCCCCGCCGGAAGCTTCCGCAGGGCCTAGACCAGGCAGGCAAGCCACATCACATGACGGCGCATCCACAACCAATGATTTCCACCGGTCGGCCCGGCTGCAACAAGGGACCACTATGATCGCAGTTGACCACCTTCCACTGCAAACCCGGGCAGAACAATGGCACCAAACGCGTCAGCTCGACGAAGTGGTCAGGGACTGGTCCTGCATGCCAGTCCCGGAGCGCGGAAGAAGGGCCGCGATTACGAAGCCACCGTGATTTGGTGTGCCGGACATGAGAGGCATAAGCAAACTTCCCATTTCAGACGATCCATATCCAATGAGCAGAGGGAAGGACTGGCAAAAGCTTCCTCGGGCAGAGACGGGAGCCGAGGATCAGTCTCAGCTGCGTACTAACTCACTCCAGCTTTACAAATGCAGTAAGTCTATTCAGCCACACCTAACGGAGCATTGCCCTGGACTTCCGATTGTAGAATCTAGACCAAATTTAGAGCCGAGCCGTGTCTTAGCCGCATGCAGCTTGACAAATGCAGCAAGACTATTCAGCCACTCCTACAAAGCACTCCTTACACCAATAAAATCATCCATGTTAATATGCCCAAGACACACTGCGGCTCACGTACTTGACCGTAATTTTTTGCGCAACCCTACGACCTGATGGATGGCGCACTTGCACTATACCCTCCGTTTAGGCCCAATACAGCGCGATGGGTAGCTTCGGGTTTGGTACGACTTGAGAGCCATGGAAAAGCCGCTGTCCTCAGACCTAAATGAAGAAAGCCGTACCGTGCCCCGTCAAATGGTGGGATAGCGAATTAATTCTGAGGCTGGTACGGAGTACAGAGCTCCGAGACTGCCTCTTCGTTATCGGCGCCTACGGCTTTTCGTCCATCCCTCCGCTCTTTGGGATGTGGATCTATCTTCGAGAGGCAAGTATCCTCTTGCAAGTCTCAGGTCCAGCCTTCAGCATACCGCGTCGCAGTGGCTTCAGAATCACGACTTTTCGACGGCTCTCATTACCGCCGCTAGGCGGGACAAGCCCAGAACACACTTCATCAAGCTGCCGCTTATTTGCGCCCGCCGTTGTTATGCCCAGTTTGGTGTTTTTTCGACGGCGATCATTGGCTGTGATGTGACGCGGCTTGCTTGCTCGCCGGGTCTAGCTCCGGCGGGAGCTTCTATCGAGGGATGTCTTTCTCGGCACTTGATAGCGGGCATTTTTGCGCGTCTAGCATTCACCCAGCAGCATTTCGCCAGAGTTATGATGCAGCCTGCACCGTGCGAGTTGTGTAGACTGTCAAGGAAAATGCATTGTGTGTCAGCCAGCCGCCTCTCGCTGATCCCTCTTAAGTTACGATGCCCTCCTGCCTATCGCGACGATAATGATCGTGCAATAGATAAGAAGATAGTACGAAGAATTGTCGTATGAGCCCCGCAGTTTTCGGGGCGATACACGAACCCAATTAGGCCATGGACCTCCCACCAATGAATACGGCAAATGCCGCCGGATGTCTAAGACAGGATCGACGACAACACAGACTTCAGCTTAGCCAATAGTTTCTGACTGTGTAGGTAGTACAATGACTCGGATTGGGACGAGCAACAGCCCGAGTTCAGCTATCGGGCCGTCGGCAGTTGCTTCAAGCTCACAGGTTCATGAACCGGTATACGTAGCAGTAAGGTATTCGCCAAGTCGTTCATTGCCGACACGTAGGGCTATGTGTCATCCTGATATTCGTGTTCCGGCCGCTTGACGTTGCCGCGCAGACCGTCGGACATATCGTAAAGCGCCACGACGATGTTATAGATTCGCTCAACGACAACAAGGCCTGCGGTTCGAGACGATAACCCATGTGGGGCGGCAGCTGGGGCCTTTAACGCCACCTCCAGCACACTTACACGCTGAACCCAAGGCAGTTCTGCGCTCAGATAAATCTTGACTGCGGTGTAAGGTGACAATTCGTGAAACCCAGGCCAATTCAGCGGTCAGCATTGAGTAGAAATCAGTGAGATACTCCTGATACAACGACGTGGCATTGCATGATGAGCAGAAAGACGCTAATATTTCCCTCGCCATGTTCCAGCCGAATGTTTTTTTGGCCGTACTTAAGTATAGATGTGCAATTCTTAGAGGCGATAATTAAAACTTACCTTGCGAGTAGAAGAAGCAAATATCAGGTCAAGTAGGAAGGATTCGACAAGGTAACAAGTAGCTAAGCAACTCAAAGCTGTCTCGGGGCCAAAGCCAGCTCAGCTCACAGGCTTGATTATGGCCCGCATGAGGTGTCAAAGGCCCTGCTTCGTGGTAAGCCATTCGTCAGGGGTGGATGACATTGTCATTATAAGACAAGTAATGGAGGCTCAAGCTGCATGATTTGCTGGTTATGTCGATCATTGCCAATGGCTTAACAGCCCTGGTCTAGATAATTTTTCGCATATTGGGAAAGAGAGGCACAAAAGCATATGTAGGGCGGTAGAATTAAACAAAATAACTCTGGAAATAGAAACGAGAGGATGAGGTGAGGAGACAGGTAGGTGAAAAGAGTCATCAACCGCTGAATTTCCTAACAAAGACCACTGGAGCCTAATACCAATAGCCGAGTTAAATGCATTCGCAAAGCTCCTAATGCAAACTTAGCTCACCCAATTCAGCGACTAACCTAGTAGACTAAATGCTTACCCAATAGCCCAATACTATGCAGATCTAATCAGGCATTCGGTACAGGCGGTGGAATGCGGTGAGGGCTGCTGATCTCCTGGGAAACAACTCAGGATGCATCCCTGGAACCCAAACCGCTTGCCCAGAGAGCGATCGGCGATGGTTCTGAACGCCTCCTATGCTCCTTGCTTTGGGTGGTCCATCAAGCTCCCATGACCTCTAGTCTTTGCTGCTAAGGGTATAAGTAACCCCCCATTTTCTGCCGCATACAGGATCATTCTGGCCACCCTCATCACATACAACTCTACAACCTCAACATTCACCTGCATTACTCCTCTACCAACATCCACCTCGAAACCTCAACTTGCCACCATGAAGGCTGCGTTCTTCTCCGTTGTCGCTCTGGCCATGTCGGCCTTTGCCGTCCCTGTCTCCAACGCTAACAATGCCGTTCGCGATGTCAACACTGTCGAGCACGCTTTTGCGCGCTCTAACCAGGCTGAGGTCGCCAAGCGTGCCATTTCTAGCCCTCAGAACTTGATTAGCACCCTACAGGGCGCTGTTTCCTCCGTAAAGGCCCAGGGTGGCTCCCTCAGTATGATATACCTCAGTCTTAGATGAAACACCAGTTAACAACGTCTAGACCACATTCTTGACAAAGTCAAGAGTGGTGACCTCTCCAAGGATGCAGGGGCCGATCAAGCCCTCCCCCAACTCAGCGGCGTGCTAGACACCCTTACCAAGCTCGTCACCGAGCTTACCGGTGCTGCTGGCCTCGATGTTGCCGATTCGGACGTCAAGACGATCCATACCCTCGTTGTCGCTCTCGTTTCCGAAGTCACTACCATCGTCAAAGGTCTCCTTACCATCCTTGGTGTCCGACCTCAGCTCGACTCTGTTCTGCACTCCATCTTTCAGATCCTTGCCAAGGTCCTCGTCCTGGTTATTGGCCTTGTCAGTGCCCTTGTCCCTGGCCTTGTTGCTGCCCTCAGCCCCCTTCTCGTTGGCATCGGCAACGGTCTCCTTGCTCCCCTCCTCACCCTTGTCGCTGGTCTTCTTGCCGGTCTTGCCGCGTAAATATTTGGAATAAGCACACGAAATGTTGGAGCTGTCAAAATAAGAGGATTGTGAAAGTGGAACATTCGGGTTCAGTTTGGATTTAGGTTTTAATTAGCAATATTTTGTAGGAACTTAGCTGGTGTAATCAAGTCAAGATTGAAACGGCAACTACTGCGTCCGTATGTTAATAACGCGACGACAGCCCAACGGATTGAATATTTAATACTTCGTCTTCAAGAAACGACCTTCTGGTATGTGCAGACTAGAAGGGGCCATAGAACTGGTGAGTATGATAAGATAAATGTTCCCTGCACTGGGAGTTGAGGCATTCCATGTCTACCATTATAGTAACCTTATCGAAACAGCTGCCCTTTAGTGATCGACGACCAGTCGTATCTGCTTGATCATGCCTTCCAGCTTGTCACCGGGCAATGAATACCAGCCTGAGCAGAGGTGTCAGTTGCTTCAGGAGGTGCAAAAATTAATAAGCTTACATATCGAGATGAAGTGCGGGGGACGTATCGATCATGATTGTCACGCCCGAGTCGGCCATGAGTAAGCGGTCTCAGGCTTTTCTCGAGCCACGGCGGATCATGGCCAAAGCCGACCCGGTTATCATTAATGAGTGCCAAGAGATTACGATGGGCACTCTTTCATTCCAGCCGAAACTAGGTGAGCTAGGATCTGCCGCAATCATCAGTATTACCGTAGGAAGTAAGGATTCTGTGATGATCCGGATGAGGACGACTCGTACCAATATGGCCTATAGTATTATGTCACTCTCCGTGGGCAGTGTCGGGGAGGTAGCTACCGCCGTAACTCTCGCGACAAGGGAGGTTATCGAGCGGAAGCTGGGGGAGCATCCATAACCAGCTGAGACCGTCGTCTAATGCCAGCGGGTCGAGGCCACTGATGCCCTTGCGGATGAGTTAGGCTGCGATGTCTACTACCATGACGTGCCCAATATCCGAGTGATGATACATACATACATGACCTATTACGCCCCGCTGAGCTTATCCGGAGGCCTCTAACAGTAAGTGACATACATTTCCCGGCTTTGTTGCCTTGTTTTCTCGTCCAAGCCCTTGCGTGGTTCACATTCAGCGTTTTCAGCCAAACAATGTTTCCTTTCTGGTCCTCGCAGGGGTTTGTAGCAAGCCAACTTGAAGCCAATTTCTTCCAGTGTTCAGTGTCCTATCTTCGGTTGCTAAAGTTGGCGCCTGTATTTGGTGGCACGGGGTTCTGTAAGTAAGTAAATAAGTATATTTTCCGTCCCGGCAGGTCCCTTGAAGGGGCAAGGGACGTGCTGGGCTAGAGTGACTTATCTAAGGTTGCGTAGATCCGGTTAAGTAGGTGGGAAGTTCTTAATCGGCAACGCAAAATTGGACCCTACTCCACCCGATGCCCGTTCTCTTCGCAGAATGTAAACAAACTCCTCTGACGGCATCTAAGGCAAGCGATACACCGTTGCCAAACTCTTTCAAACGATCTGCAGCCGCGAAATTCTGGCGGATGGCGCCTTGTCCCGATTGCTGCCGCGGTTGTCTCACCGCCAGCGCTGGCCTCTGTTGCTCGTAGAGATCGTGATGGCTCTATGAAATAGTCTTCCGGACAGAGCTTCTGACGCTTGTGCCATTGCCGTAAGCTCAGCTGTATATGGGCGTTGTTCGCTCCTTGTACCAAGCGTTACTGAGAATGAATCCAATCCGCTCGCATGGGTGGCTGATGTTGAGAGCCGAATTGCTGCTTCCATGTCCACTAGATCATTTCTTGCTGAGCTGCTCGTCGCAATCCGTATCGCCCAGGCTGCGTCTGCTGCCTGGTTGACGATTTCCTCAGTTTTTTTTTTTTTTGGTCAATATTCGCATTCGGTTTACCCAGGGGCGCACTGCATATGGATAGACGGCTACCATACTGTCCACGGCCACCCCTTGATGCCGGCTAGTATTGCGTGCAAGACGCGGCATGAATAACACGCCGCAATCCTCATCCGTCGGCGAGGGTTGCCGTTTGGGAGAGCCTAGATGTCTATCCAAGACTGTGTTGCCCTCTTTGAAAGCCTTCTTCCTGCTGATGATAGATAGGCTTCTGCTTCGGCTACGGCCGTCGCTACTGTGCGAAACGCTCCGGTGATCGCTGATGCCCCGATATTTTGCACCCTGTTGATGAACTTGATCAGGAGTGCCCCGCGTCCATGCATCCAGACGTTGGAGGCGTAGTCTACAACAGGTGCAACAGTCGCCGTGAAGAGCTGTCTGGCCACCGAGGGGGACAAGCCCCTAAGGCGATTCAACGCCATGGCTGCCTTGAGCCCTCAAGTTGCCGCTCTACCTATGTGTTCCTTGTAGCGGAGCTGAGAGTCCATGACACCCCTAGTACCTTAACTCGGTCCTTTTGGTCGACTCGCTGACCCTTGATGGCAAAAGGAACTTGGTCAACCTGCCTTGGGTTTCTATTAAAGTGGATAATTGCTGGCTTTTCCGCCTCGAAAGTGGCCCCGCTCCGCTTTTCTCAGTCCAGCGCTCTGTCGATGATCGCTTGGACCTCTTCTCGATTGGCTGCTGTCGTCGATCCGGTAGCCCACGTCGAGTAGTCATCCACGAACGCAATCGATCCTCCTTGCGCATGAATCTGGTGCTATACGAGATCCGCGTTGGAGAACAAGAACAGAATTGGAGATGACCTCCCGCGGCAATCCTGCCTTGCGGCAGGTCCCGAACCTCCGAGTTTTGCCGTTCACCTCGATGCTCGTGGTTCGATTCGAGCAGAACGCGTCGGTCCAGCGAACTATGTGCTGCAGGATCCCTCGGGCCTCCAATCTTTGCAGCAGCCTTTCCTTGTATACGCCATTGTATGCCCCTTTGGCACCGAAGCTGACGAGGCTTACTACTTGTCGGGCTCGCCACGCCTTGTAGATGTAAGCAACACTAGCGCTTGTTCAGCCGACCGCTTCATCCGCAAGGACGAAAAGCATGTATTGCGACATATTACATGTGAAATTAAAGGGACTTCATACGTGTACGGACGAAAAGTATATATTACGTCATAGTGCTCTCGGGGAATCATTGGAGTAGGGATGGAACGACGTTGCGGCTTATGGCAACATGAAGTTGTGGACTTTGACGATACTACCTCATAATAGTTCGACGGCCAATGCGGCTCACGCGTGCATCCCTTTCATCCGTCCAGGGAACCGAAATCCTGATTCTCCATCATGCAACCACCACAAGGATGGCGATGGACCCAGCACCTCTGGCGCTTGGGGGAGTGGCCCCGAGAGGTCGGCCTCGAGGTCGAGGCATACCTCGTTGCCGAAGCGCAAGGCGACAAAGTCGTACTCCGATTCGAGGCGTTGCAACAATGTCGCCAGAGGTACGTGGGCGGGCTCGGGGAGTTTGGCGCCAGTGATCTTTGTGGTAAGATAGTCATGCATACCGCCAATGCCTTCCCCTACCCCTTTACTACCGACCTCGGCAATGGCGCTCAAGCCGTCCGGGAGGTGGGCCACTGTTTCAGTGAAGGCCTTCACGAAGCGATCTGGGATGCGTTCCTTCCGCATGCCCACACGATCGTTACCGCCAAATCGGAACCGGCGGACAAGCGAACGGACATAGCGCTCAGCGTGGTGGATGAAGTCCCGGAGTCCCGCGACACCATAGGGCTCGGGTTTGAGGAACAAGCAGTTGCCACGACGTTTGTCATTGACGATGGCGATGAACAGCACATGTCGGTGACCGTGGGCGAGCGGCGGGAAGGTGCCGTCTGCGTGCAGGTCCACGCCACCAGTGCAGCCTGGCGCGCTGTGGCGCTTTAGATGACTGCTTGTTCGCGGTGTGCCAACAGCCCGGAAGAAGGCAGAGAGCCGGCCGTGGGGATCGAGGCAGAGGAAAGCACCAGCCACAAAGCCTTGGTTGCGTTCGACCGCCAGGGCGGTGAGGTACCACATGATGCCAGTTACCTGGTGTCCACATGTGGCTGGATGAATCTTGCGTGCCGCAATCCGCCGCAACTCGTCGGACGACCAGGGGGAGGTCATGATGGCGCGCACATCTTGGGCGCCTCGTGCCACAAATGTGCGAATCTCGGCCTCGCGGGCTGCCAAACCGGCGACGGCGAGGTAGCTGGCGAGGCGGTCCACGCCCATGGCCGGGATCACACGTAATTTTTCTTGGGTTGATGCGGCCTCTGCGAGTTGCTCAGTACGGGGCACTGGCGATACGAGGATTATGGGATGTGAGCGTAGCCGAATCGAGTTCTGGCATGTAGTGTGGAGGCGGAGGAATATTGGGCCAAGGTTATGAGAATCCAAAGCGAGCAAAAGGTCAGAACGAAGACAGGAGCAAAGCTGGATCACGAATGAGCCAAGTACCAAAAGAAGTCCCTGTTATTGAGATATTCAAGTACCCAATGGCAACCCTGCTAGCGTGGAGCTGTCTCATGTCCCCAGGTCCGATATCTCACTGGTCTAGGGAGTACCATGCCGACAGTTTCCTGCACAGCCGTCACCAATACCGTATGTGTTTGAGAAAGGCGTTTCACAGAGCCGCAGGTCCTTCGTGTTCAAAACTACGGCAGTGACTGGAATTTTGCCCACAAATTTAGCCAAAATGAATATTTCGCTTCCTTTCTTCCAGTCGTATGGCGAAGCCCGGCGTGCCCGATATTGATCGTGGGTTGTGGCTGGGAGAGATTCAAGCATGGCTTTGGCAATACTGAATTCTACTATATTCGGCGACCGTCCGTCTTCTGATTTAGGCCAATCACTACGCTCCCCTTTTATGTTGTGGGACCTGCAAGCACTAGCATTGAAGGTCGTCAACCAAAGACACGGAGGGATTCGTGGCCGAGATGCATCGTCCACAGAAATTCGAGCACAGGTAGTCCAACCGCCAGGAACGCAGGACACAAAACTTGGAAAGTGAGCGCCGGGAGAAATGGTCACACTGCATTAAATTGAGCATCACCTTAGCCGTGCTACGGTCTCAGGGTGGGTTGGAAAAATAATAGAAACTGGTGAGCAACTCGAGCTTTGCCCAACCACCCAATGTCCAACCACCCAATGCCCAACCATCTAATGCCCAACCATCCAGTGCCCAACCACCCAAATTCACCGACAGTTCTGAAGATATCACACCCGGCAAAGTCATCTCACTTCTCCACATGCACCTCTGCCCTATCAAATTCTATGGTCCTGCGGGGAAGAGTGACACTGAGTGGCGGTACATCTTTGTTTTCTGCAGATTGACGGAACTGACAACTCGGACTGAGCTGTCTTCTTGCACCAAGTCAGTTGAGACACTTCAATCGGCGCATACCGTTACCTGATCTGGACAAACAAGTATGGTGGGAGATCACGAGCCGCGGTGGAGATGGTGCAGCACACTCACACAAAAGAATAATCGAACACTGGCTCTGCCAGATCCAGGTTTCCATGCATCTCACATTGGGTAGAAAGAAGGCAGCCTACGAAGCAGACCCCAGCTGCTGGAGGCTGAAACATCACTTTTGAAATGCGCAAGTTTGCACCCGTACGAGGGTCACGGGCGGTATGGACTCTGCATTCACCAACGGACGATTCTCTCTCTCAATTGCAACCCCAGGTGCTCGTAGGCCATCATTGTGTTTGGTTAGGAGAAATTCTCGGTCGTTGCGCTCAGAATTAACTCGCAGTGGAATCGTACAGGACGAAGACGCCTCCCGGTGGGCAGAGGGATACCGGTAGAAACGGGTCAGCAAGATAAAGAGGAAGAAAGAAGAGGACGATGGTATGGGGTTGGTGGGAACCAAGGTCGACGAGGAACATGCCAATTGGGTCACGGTGTATAGCATGCTGAGGGGGATTCGCGTATCTGTGTCGAGAACGAACGGGAAGCTGGATCGGCCGTTGACGGACACAGACTTTAAATCGACTTTCGGTATGTGAACACGCCTGCCACTTTTTTCCCAGACAGAACTGACTTCTATAGTGCCGGAAACGAACTGGTACCTTCTGCAAAGTATAACTTCAAGTTTAGGGACTATGCGACTCGGGTTTTCTGTCACCTCCATGCTCTCTTTCGGCTCGATCCGGCAGATTACTTGATATCGTTAATGGGAGACTATATCATGTCAGAGTTTAGGTCACCAGGAAAGAGCGGCAGCTTGTTCTACTTTTCCCGGGATTACAAGTATATCATCAAGACCATCCACCACACCGAGCAACATTGAAGGATCTGAACTGGTTGCGGCGGAAGCGGCACCTGGCGTTGACAATGGAGAAAAAGAGACTTTTCTTGAAGCAGTTGCACAGAGACGTTCAACTTTTGCAAAAGCTGCAGATTATGGACTACTCACTTCTAATTGGCATCCATGACCTGCAAAGGAGCAACGAGAACCTGCGAGACAAGACACTGAAAGTCTGTAATCCTGGGGAGGATATACTGCCCGACGACCCACATTCGGACCTTATGAAGACAGCCTCAAATCTCGAGAATACCCGAAAGACAAGAGAATTCCGGCAGATGATTAAGGCAGAGAGACCTGTACCGATGGGTCAGAGCAGTACCCGGATGCTTTCCGAGCTGGTAGAGGGACAGAACACGGAATGCTTCTTGTTCTATAAGGACGACGGTGGCTTCAGGGCGATTCATGGAAAAAATCATCCAGGAGAGGAGATTTACTACCTTGGATTGATCGACTGCCTGACTCACGTAAGTTATGTTCGTATGCCTGCTCACAAAAATGCCAACATCAAATCTCAGTACGGAATCAGCAAGAAGATCCAGCATTATACTTTTCCCTAAATATCTTAATTA